>JABMCL010002319.1:447500-457500 GCA_018857735.1 Alviniconcha marisindica
TTTATCTAACATGGGTGATACGAAGCATCTGTGCGTCTGACGAAGAACGAAGCTGCCTGGAAGGGGTGTACACAGTGAGAAGGTCGGAGAAATAGACAAGAGTTGAGTCTAAGATGAATTTGTGACAGATAGTTGACAATTTGTCAAATATTCTGGCTTGGACCAGTAGCCAATAAAGAGCTTTGCAGAAGACGTTACACATGATCGCGTTTGCGTCCTTTGTTTGTTGACTGCAAATAAGTTTGTTTTTTTAATAACAAATTTCTTGCTATTATTGGTGCAACTTGCTGACACACGTTTAGCATGATAATTGTAAGATCAGTCTAATATTTGTTATGTGAAAAGACTTCTAAAAAAAATTAAAAGCAAGGAAGAAGAAAGAATAATTGCGTGCTTTAAAAAAAAAGGTTTCATCGACTAGGGTTACTAGTTGATATGAAAACTGTTGAATACATTTTCCCTTAGGAGGTGAGCTTTTCACCCCCTAAGAGAAAATGTATTCAACAGTTTTCATATCAACTTTTTCAGATCCAAATCAGGACTAAAACTTTTTTCCTTTTTTTTTTATTTTTTTTTTAAATCTATCGAATAACCTCTCAAGAAACAAATGCAGATTATTCTTATATGTCAAGAATGTTCCAACAAAAATACATTGCTGGTCGCTTTACCCCATACATGGGGCAAAGGGCCTTGGTAGACGGGGCAAAAAGCCAATACCTCTCAAGGAACAAAACCAAATTGTTCTTATAATTATGTCAAGAATGTTCCAACAAAAAGAAGTTATTGGTCGCTTTACCCCATAAGGGGGCCTTGGTAGACGGGGCAAAAAGCTAATACCTCTCAAGGAACAAAACCAAATTACTCTTATATGCCAAGAATGTTCCAGCAAAAAGAAGGTATTGGTCGCTTTACCCCATACCTTTGCCTTGGCAGACGGGGCAAAAAGCCAACAGGGGCGGTTTGCCCCGAACGTTAGGCGCATTTCCACCCGTACAATGCACGAACAACTGCAAAAATAGGCGACAAAGAATCGTTCAGAAAGGAAGTACTTTCCCGTCCAGAGAACAAAGACAAATATGACATATATATGTATATTCAATCATGAAACAGTCATGATGACTAAGAAATGTCATATTCCAGATCAAAAGCAAAGAATGAACTTTGGTCAACTATATAAAGCTCTCAAAATAAACAGAATCGTCTTTTTTTCTCCAAATGAAGACTACCAAGTAAGTTAAACACAGGTTATCTGTAAAGCGATGGAACTGAAGAGGACTTTTCCTGTTCCAGAACACAACTAAGAAACTAGGTGCTCGTTTTTAGAACAGTCATGATGAACACACAAAAATTGTCTTATCGTTCCTAATTATTTGACAATTAGATGCAGGTTAGCTTAACACGTGTTTGATTTTGCAAAATGCAGACATAATTATGCATGAAGCATACTGATTGTGGTTCGTTGTTACCACAGCTACCGTAATGTGAATTTGAATTCGAGTGGTGAAATAGATGGTCATGATTTAATCACTTTTAGAAAATTTGGATTCACAGTTTGGGCAAGTGAACGAGGGAATGTCCTGGGGTACAGTTTCATTTGCCCGTTGTTTTTTGTTGTGTTTTTTTTTCGGGTGTGTGTGTTTGTTGTTGTTGTTGTTGTTGTTGTTGTTGTTGTTGTTGTTGTGTGTGTGTGTGTGTGTGTGTGTGTGTGTGTGTGTGTGTGTGTGTGTGTGTGTGTGTGTGTGTGTGTGTGTGTGTGTGTGTGTGCAACTCTGACATTGAATCCAAACCCAAACTTCCCTACCTCTGCTTTGTGCAAAAACTCTCCGCACATTGAACAAGGCCATTCTTTCTCGTTACTTGCGTCCTGGTTTCCGAGTGGCGTCTCGTGCTTTTTCCCTTTGCGAAACTGTAGTTTTGAAGCTCTTCCGTTTCCCGCCTGTGCCTGTCTCACACTCTCGGTACCTTTTCTCTTCAACAATGTCTTTGAACGGCGATGAATTAATACCGGTTACTCTGATTTCGGTTGTTGTTGTTTTTATTTGTTTTTTGTCTCTGTTTGGCAAGTGCGGGCTTTGGAGAAACGGCTTCTATGATTTGCCTGATCTGCTGCTCGGAAGCTTCGGTCGTTGCAGTCTAGTCAAGTCAAGTTTTTATTTGTCTATAGGCCGGTGGCCCGTTACAAAGGGATTGTCAGTTCGTGTTCAGTACTAGTAAACGAAGAAAACATTGTTAGCAGCATGCGCTAATGACAACAATAAGCGTAATTTCAAGGATCCATACGCACACAGAGCAGACTGTAGTTCTTTACTCTATCAGGCTCTCCCTCAGCTTAAGTGAAAAGAAGATGAATCGTGACATGTTAAGTACTGTTTTATCGTCCTGCGTAATCTGCAATATCATTCTTTCTCGGGTAAGCCTCTGTATAAAGGCAAGTGGAACTTGTCTCTTAACTGACTGTACACTGGGCATACGAAAAGAACATGGCATTCGTCTTCAATCGTGCCTACACAGGAAGGGCAGAGTCGTTGGCTCTCTGCTACTGAGAAGCGAAGGCTGTGGCCTTTGCAGTCAGAACACAGTCATAATGCCCGACATGAGCTCCGAGACTACAGTACCGGACGACAAGTGAAAACAGTCTGGTTGGTTTCCAGCACATACGACAATTCTCCTCATATTTCTGTCAATGACATGACTTTGCCCTCTTTGGGAATTAGCAGGTGCTGCAATTTCCTCTGCTGATTAGTATCTCGAGCTTTGCATTCTGTGTTCTGAAAGCATCGGTTACACCCATGAAACGTGGCTCGCAGACACACATTTGGCAGTGAATAAGACATCCCGAATGTGGAAGGCCGGGTGAATGAGGCGCACCTAGAGGCTTTTTGTTGAAAACAGTTATTGTCAGAACGTCCTGAGGCAAGTGAGCATCGTCGGAAGTTTCATGAGTCGATGTGATGGTAGGTGTGATGGTCCTTCTTGTGGACGACGATCTTCAGACGCAACGAGCCAGTCGGATGATTGGTCTGATGGACCTTCATGTGGAGGACGATCCGCTTCAGATGCTAAATGTTGGACAGATGCTTGGTCTGATGAACCATCTTGTTGACGATGATCTCCATGTGTTGAAGGCCGGGCAGGTGGCTGGTCTAAATGGTCTTCTTTGTGGACGGCGGTCTTCAGACGTAGACGGATAGGCAGACCATTGGTCTAGTGGATCTTGCGAATGACGGTCTTCATACGTAGAATGCCGGGCGGATGGTTAGATAGATGGGCCTTGTGAAGGCCAATCTTCAAATGAATAGGACTGAGTAGGCGGTTCCTCTTCTTCAGTTACAAGTTAGCTTTGCAAAATAAAAACATGACAAAGAAACGCACTATTTTCGTAGTTTTAAAGAATAATAATTAGGCATTTTAGGCGGGGTAAAGGGCCATGACTGTGGGGTAAAGCACCCACCATGAGCGTATTGCCTCAAACCATTTTCGGCGCTTTACCCCAAACCAGGTACATTGCAAAAAATACCAACAACAAAAATACAACAACAAAAAACAACAACAAAAAACAACAACAAAAAACATGATTTGCTAGATCTGAAACTCTGCACAGAAGCCAGTGACTTTTACAGATCAAACATGTAGTCATTGCTGTGTCTACACAGCAGCGTTTTAAAAGTTGATACTTTCAAGTTCGAGTGCAGCATTTACTGATTCACAACAAACGTTTCATAATTTAAAAAAATCTTTAAAAAGAATTAAGCTGAAATATTCAGTTAAACAACTCTTACCGCTGAACGAAGACGCTCCGTAAACAAGCAAATGGCGGTTTAGGCAACGCGCCAGTCACAAGGCCCGTAATTCGATCGGAGTATATATATATTACGCGGTTTTACAAACGATTCCCGGATTGGCGCCTTACCCCGAATGCCGCTATGCTCCGAGTGACTCTACATTCTCTGCAGCTCCCTCACCCTTCTCCGGTTTGTAATCATCGCTATCAGCTACTGTACGGGGAGCGGTTGGGGGGGGGGGGGGGGGGGCGGAGGAGGAGTGGGGAGTGAGGGGGGGAGCAGAGGAGGAGGGGGGGGGGAAATGTGAGAGCCAATAACTGTGTCCTAGAACACAGGCCGCGTGGGGTCAGTTTAGACAGAGTGTAGTTACACACAGCAGGCACGCGAAGCGCAGCTGTGTTTGACTTCCGGACAACGCTCCTGGCTTCCCAGGGGCTAAAAACCTCTTTAAACCACGCGAGGTAATGGACACACTTAACCAGGGAAGAGATCGGCCGAAGAGGTGTGAGTCCCTCTTCGACTGGCTTAATTGTATTTCCTAACAATAATAACAACAGTAACAATAGCAATATACTTTATTCATCATCCCAGCGGGAAATTAAAGCTGTCGTTCGATCCGGCACAACCGGAAGAACATATCTCAATAATTAAGTCATGAAACACTACACGCACATACAAACTCTTAGACATACGCCCCCTTTCTCTCAATCTGCATACACTAATAACTACACTGTAGCTTCACTCTGAGGAAGGTATTACTAAAGTGGACACCGAAATGAAGAGGTATGATGGGCCTATACGAAACGGGAATAACAACGGAATGGGGCGGGACCACCCCTCCCTTCCGGAATGGGGCGGTACCCCCACCCCCACCGCCACCCCACCCCCTCCCCAAAGAAAAGCACACCAGTGCGCAGTTTTCGCTCGACTTCTGATCCTGTTTATCACAGATTTAAGTTTCAAAGTCTGAAAAACACAACCGTCTTTGCTGCTATTTTGTGCCCAGCAGTATGTATCAATGACGTCTGGAATGTGTGGCAAAAGTGTCAAGTACGTCACTACGGCAACCTTTTTCTGTTCTTCATTTGTAGGCTGGAAAGTGTGGCAAAAGTGGCAAGAACGTAATACGGCAACTTTTTTCTGCTCTTCATTGTAGGCTGGAATGTGTGGCAAATACGACACATGGAAACTCTTCTCTCTCTCTCTCTCTCTCTCTCTCTCTCTCTCTCTCTCTCTCTCTCTCTCTCTCTCTCTCTCTCTCTCTCTCTCTCTCTCTCTCTCTCTCTCTCTCTTCATCTGTAGGCTGAAATGTGTGGCAAAAACGTCACACAGCAACATGTTTCTGCTCTTCCTTTGTGACAACGTGGTGGCAAAACTGGCACTGAAATACCTCTCGAGCCAGACTTTTTTTTTGCTCTTCATTTGTAAAGATCGCAAATGAAGCCTAGAGAGGGAAAAGTTGTTCACATGCTCAAAGTTTTTAAACACCTTGCGACTTGGATTCACTCCCTTTTAGTGGCGAAAGAAAGAGGCTGAGTAGTTTGTCGCCTAGTCTCACCTTTGTACTAGTCGGCTTATTATTATTATTATTATTATTCATAGCTTTTATATAGCGCTATTCTCTGCTCTCAAGCAGACTCACTGCGCACACTGGCATGTGATTCTGAATGAGTGACTGTATCCTTTTATAGCGCGTATTATTAATATCCACAGAAGTGGTGTACTGACAGCGCTCTTTGGCTGTTGCATGGCTGGTGCCACATGAAACTGCTGCCATCTCGGCGCAAGTTTTGTGTGCACCATTCAACTGTGCACCAGTTTACAGTGTGACTTCATTCAAAGACACATAGGTAGGGTGTATGTGTGTTTAGCTGTAACCTGCTACCTGCACTTTTGGCAGAATGACCAATATCTTTTACGTGCTACTGCGGTAACACGGGGGTGGAACGGATACCGAAATTAGAGTCAGCACAGTCCGACGCTCTAACCACTGAGCTATTCCCACTTGTCTAATATCCCACAGTTGCTGAGTGGTTTTGTCGCCTATACTCTCACTCTTGTAGTAGTCACCTTGTCTAATTTTCCACAGCCCTTTCCTTAGCCCTAGCCTCTGAATTAACCCCTTCACTGCCCAAGTCTGTAAAGTTTTTCCGGGCTGAAAGATGCCGCACGCACACGCCCGCAAACAGCGTAGTTTCCAAAACAACGGAACAAAACAGCTAAACATAAAAAAGATAACTTCTCATTTTTTTACAGTTTAACTGTTGTTTAGGTAGTGTTTTGTAGCTTGAAAAGGGGGCTTACCCTGAAAAATCGCGGATTGTGTTTTGTTTTAATAAGTATAGCTTTCTTTTTAACCTTTTTTGTGTTTGGATTTTGTGAGTGAGACTAGGGAGGATATGATCAAAGCAATAAACTTTCTCAACACATGCTTTGCACGACAGGTCAAGATAAGAACTTAAAATCGAGGATTTTGTTTTGAAATGTTCAGCTGATGTTTTGATCATGTTCTGATCTGACATTCGAAAATAACTGTTAGCGGGATTGGCTGCACACAACAACGATAGGTGTCCCAGCTCGCCAGTGTTGCACGCAACGCCTCTGTGATATCTGGTACGGTACGAAACGTTAAATGCTCACGCCAAGAGATGGAGAGAGAATGAGTGAGAAAATGAGAGAGAAAGAGAGAGAGACACACACACAGAGACAGAGAGACAGAGATAGAGAGACAAAGAGACCTAGAGAGAGAGAGAAAAAAAAACGACTAAGATAGTGAGGAGACTTCAGACTTCAGATGGTTTATTGTATTTTGGCCATAGGCCCATATACAAACCGAAAAATACAAAACTAAATTATGCACACAGACAGACAAATAAGACAAAAACAGCAAAACACACAAACAAATAAGACAGATATCAACAAACAACAAACAAAAACAACAAACAAAAGAAAAGCGGACCAAACAATCACACCGAGATAATGAGACATTATGGTGGTAGATGACGACAAAGTAATGTATGTCGGCCAATAAAGTGGAGTCATTTCTAGTCAATATCATCCCATGTGCTTACACATCTACATATAGTTTTCTTCTGTTGATAGCATGGAAAATGAACTTTGATAGCAGTCGACAACCTTTAGTGTTTTTCCTTCTTAATATGTTCTGTAACAACTGAATACCTTTTTGTTCAAGGGATCTGTTTCTTAGATCCGTGTACAGAGGACAAACCAAAGGGAAGTGATCTTCATTTTCAACCTGATTCTGGCAAAATACACAGTTTTTGTTTGTAGGGCAGTACTGTATCTATACATATTGCTATTTATTGGAAGTACACCAAGCCGGAGTTGCGTCAGTGCTACTCTGAAACAATATAGATCTATGACTGATAAATATTGTTCTGCTCCAAACATAACTTTGAAAGATCAATACATTTCATATCTTTCTTTGTCTCTGATGTCAGCAGTCCACTCCTGGGTGAACATGTCTAACAATCTTTGCTTGAAGACATACAAAAATGATTTGACGTCTCCGACGCCTTGCTGTAACCATACAAAGTAAAAGCCAGTTTTACGCAGGAGTTCTCGTACCTCCGTTGCCCAACACTGTTTCCCGTTTTCATCAAGATTAACAAGCATCCTGTAGGCTTGATTAGGTAATCTGCTCTGTTCCATATACAGTAAGCGAAACCAGTACTTAATACAACGAACATATGAGGCAATAAAAAGAGGATATCTACCTAACTCTCCATATACCATTTTGTTTGGGGTACGGCTTGGCACACCCAAATATCTTTCACATGCCATGAGATGTACTCTTTCGATGCTGTCTAGTATGTGTAGCCCCCATATTTCTGATGAATACAACAAAACTGACTGAATCTTTGAATCAAATATTTTAAAGAAAGTCTCTTTTGTCATTTCTCTGCATTTTTGGAAAGACGTACATAGATTGAAGACGGCTTTTTTACCTTTTGCAACCAAATGATCTGTACCTTGTTTTACACTTAAACTTGTCGTGAATGCGAAACCAAGATAATGATATTTGTTTACGACTTCCATTTCAATGCCATCATAATACCATTTTTCATGTTTTGACAGGTAGCCGCCCTTTCGGAACACCATGACTTTTGTTTTATCTCTGTTTACTCCCACGTGCAGTCTATCACAGCATGCTTTCAGAGAATTCAGTTGGTTTTGTAAACCATAAGGAGCGGTTGCAAAAAGGAGTATGAACAATTCAACGAGTCCCGACAAGAGCTGTATACCATGTCTACCTGTCTCAGTAATATAATTGGCGAGCTGATTAACGAACAGGGAGAAAATGGTAGGACTTAATACACACTCCTGGCGGACACCAACGGGACAATCGAAAAAATCAGAGTATTCACTGTTTGCCCTGACACAAGACAACAAAGAATCATATATAGATTTAACAGAGGCAAAGAATTTTGCATAGCTTGTAACAGTTTACCGTGGTGCACAGCGTCGAAAGCCTTTTTGAAGTCCACAAAAGCAACATATAACTTCTGACCTTTCTTGTTCAAAAACTTTTGAGCAATTGCATAGAGATTAAAAATCTGGTCTGTAGTCGAGTAGTTCCTGCGGAACCCAGCTTGCATTTCTACAATTTTGTCATTTTCTTCCAACCAATTATACAGTCTAGTATTCGGAATTGATGTATAACACTTAATAGCGATGCTAAGGAGTGAAACTCCTCTATAATTGTCTACTAAGTGTATGTCTCCCTTTTTGTGTATAGGAACGATGATAGCTTTGGCCCAGTCACTTGAATAAATGCCTTTGTCAAAAATTGTATTCAATAGTTTGGTTATGAACAATATCACATCTTTTCCACCCGTTTTTAACATCTCTGCATGTATGTGATCAAGACCACAAGCTTTTCCGGACTTGAGGTTTGTAACAGCTTTCTGAACCTCATTTACACTTATCTCTTTGTTCAGAGAGTGGTTTGTCTCTTCTGATACATCCTGTTCTTGTACATTCGACTGGTTAACTGTTTCGTTAGCTGTGTGACCGAGTATACTTTTAAAATGATCATACCAAACATTTATATCAATTCTATCACTTGCATTACTCTTTTTTCTCTCCCCCAAGACTCTTCAGTTCTTTCCAAAATACTGATGCTTTTTTCAGGTTGGTGGCTAGAAGTGCTGCTTTATTTCTTTTGAACTTTTTTTTCTTTATTCTAATCAGGCGCCTGTAGCTTTTGTTCGAATCTGCATAATCTTTCCGGTCTTCTGGTTTTCTTGTTTTCGCAGTTTTTCCTTACTTTCTCTTTTCGCTTGTCTGTATTCAGTGTCAAACCATGCAGCACTTTTTTGTTTTTTATTTTGTTCATGTGGCATTTCCTAACCATACACCGACTAGCTAAAATTAAACACTCAACAAAATCACTGAGAGCACCATCTACATCATGCTCTAATTTAGCTTTGGCTGCTTCGAGTGATTTTTGTACTTTGTCATTGTTCAGCTGTTTTTTGAATATTTGTTCTTTGTCTTCCTGCCTGAGAGAGAGAGAGGGGGGGGGAGAGAGAGAGAGAGAGAGAGAGAGAGAGAGAGAGAGAGAGAGAGAGAGAGAGAGAGGAGAGAGAGAGAGAGAGAGGATTGATTGATTGATTGAACTTTATTTCTCAACGGTGACAGATATAGCACAAAGGCCGACTCACATATCTGCCGTTGTACAGTATTACTAAAAGCCAAGACATTCACAGTGAAAATTATTACAGAAGGTATAGACAAATACAGCATCAGCAAAATAAATAAATTAATAAAAATAATAACAACAACACATATAAACCAGCACAGCTTGCACGGAATGAAAAATGCAGTTAAAACAACTGAGCAAAAAAGTCTAAACACAGTTAGACACACACAACACACACACACACACACACAACACAACACACACACACACACACACACACACACACACACACACACACACACACACACACACACACACACACACACACCACACACACACACACACACACACACTGGGTAATTTACAGAGAGAGCAGGGGAAGGGGAGGGATAAAATTAAGCTTAAAAAAACGACAATAACAACAAGGAAAAAGGAACGGATACTAAATTAGTACATAAAATAAAATATATATAACAAAAATATAAACAAATTAATAAGTAAAAGATATAGAAGGAATATATACATATACACACATACATGTATATACACAGAC
>JABMCL010002319.1:467500-470000 GCA_018857735.1 Alviniconcha marisindica
CGAATAACCTTTCCTGAAGCCAGCTGTGAATACAGCGTGTTTTTTCCTGCCCACTCCGTAAGTCTAGCATTTAGGATGGAGATAAAGACCTTGCTGAGTGAGCTCAGCAAAGAGATTCCTCGATAATTATCGTTGTTATCACAGTCTCCTTTCTTTTGTAGTACGTGGAACGATAATGGACTTGGTCCATTCCCCTGGAAAGATGCCCTGGTTAAAAATGGCGTTACACAGTTTAACTACTAATGGTAGGCTTACGTGTTCTGTTGACTTAAGAAATTCATTTATAACTTCGTCAGCGCCAGCAGCTTTTCGACTTTTCAGTTTGCTAATGGCTTTTCTAATTTCGTCTTCGATGTTTTCAGAATCCAAGAGAGAGAGACAGAGAAAAACCCTAACTCGAAAACCTGATTTTACAGGGCTTGTACTTTAGGTTCAGTGAAAATTCTAACTAGTAGTAACTAACTAGTCCTTGCAAAAACAAATTTTAAAAATAATTATATAATATTAAAAAAAAAAAAAAAAAAAAATTTTTAAAAAGAAAAGGGAAGAAAAACAGACAAAATTCTGAATCGGGGGAATAAAAAGGCCCAAAGGCACTAAAAAATTGAAGGATAAACACAAAAGGGGAGTTAAACGGACACAAGTACAACAACAAAGAAGGTTGGTAAAGTTTATGTCCCTTTGTTTTTACACGCATGCCAGGTGAGAGTTTGTGTTACGTCTTTCGACTGCTGATTAACTCCCTTGTGTGCTGATTCTGCACGAGCGCTCTGGGATTTTTAGCCCTGATATAACCCTTTGTGGTTGATTGGACCCAAAGCACCAACTAACTAACTAACTAACTCTGGGATTCCCATCGTCAGGGTACAGAGTGGGTCGGTGACGTCAAGTTCCATTCCGTCATGGTATCGGTATCAACGTTCTTGCCTCGACCTTTCACTGATACACAGGCTCTCTACATGCTCGTGCGAGGCTGTATACAGATAGGTCCGCATCAGACCAGCAGCAGGCTACCCACCATATTATCCCGCTGCTTGTTGTTGTCTCGCACCATTCCAGTTGCTTTTAGTTGGTTTTTTAAACTCCCCCCCAAAAAAAAAAACCTCCCCACCCCCCACCCGGCCGGCGCGCGCCCCACACACACACACCACACACCACACACACAACCCACACACACCCCCCCCAACCGCATGCACACACACACAAAAAACACACACACACACACACACACACACACACACCCCCACCACCACCACCACCACCACGCCCACCACCCCCCACCCCACCACCACCCCACCCCCACCCCCCACCACCACCACCCCCACCCCCACACACACACACACACACACACACACAAAACAAAAAACCCACCCAAAAAACAACCCCCCCCCCCCCCAAACCCCCCCACACACCCCCCCCCAACCGACCTTGCTCAAACCACCATGGTGCTCACGAATTACATCACCCCAAAAAACTACCCTGCTGTCACAAAAAGGCTTACGCTGTTCAAAACACTGACCGGGGCCCCCCCCCCCCCCCCTTTCCCCCTTTTCCCCCCCTCTCTCTCTCTCTCTCTCTCTCTCTCTCTCCTTTTTCTCTCTCTCCTTTCCCCAAAGTGGGTTTAAATGTGGGGGATTGTGCGGGTGGGGTTTGGGGGGGAATTTTCCCTCTCTCTCTCTCAACTGAGTGTGGTTTAAATGTGGGTGATTTTGCGGGTGGGGGTTTGGGTGGGTGAATGTTTTTTTCCCCCTCTCTCTCTCAACTGAGGGGTTTTAATGTGGGGTCTCTTTTCTTCTCCCCCCCCTCTCTCTCTCTCTCTCCCTCTTTTATATATATATATATATATATATATATATATATATATATATATATATATATAACAGGTATGAGGGTTTTAAAATTTAAAAAATAAAATGGGCCCAAAGAAACTTGTTCCCCGGGTATTCCTGGTTTTAATACAAGACATTTGTATATGCTTTTTTCACTGTTCAAGGGATATTAAATTTTTTTTGTCGCTGATGGGTTTTTTAGAATGATTTAAAAACAACGCTGGGGATTTTTTTTCTTTTGGGGTTTTTTAATATATTATATAATATATATATATATATTATATATATATATTATATATATAAATATATTATATAAATATGAATGGTAAATTTTAAAAATTTGTGTGTGTGTGTGTGTGTGTGTGTGGGTGTGTGTGTGTGTGTGTGTGTGTGTGTGTGTGTGTGCACCGCGTGCGTTCGAGTGTGTGTGCAGCGTGCGTTCGAGTGTGAGTGTATGTGCCATGCGTGCGTACCGCGTGTGTTTAAGGCTAATCCCAAACCATTAGTTCGCGTTGGGAAACTAATGTGGTAGAGAAAAGGGAGAGAGAGAGAGAGAGAGAGAGAAAGAGAGAGAGAGAGAGGTGTTAAACGGGGGTAGGGGAAAAAAGGAGAAAAGAAGAGAGAGAGGAGGGGGGGGGAGAGACAGACAGAGACAGAGAGACAGAAACAGA
>JABMCL010002319.1:487500-495000 GCA_018857735.1 Alviniconcha marisindica
CTTCAAAACAGCAACACTGAGAGCTCAGGAGCTTTGTGAAAGTCGAGGTGGCCGTCCTGGGCTCCCGCCCCTAATAAGCCTACGGTTTCTGTGGACGTAAAGCAACACTCAACCAACAACCAAGACAGCAACGCTGATTCAGACTGGCAGAGGATGTGTAGTGGTAGTAACAGTCGGACACCGACGAAGCGGGAAGACTACAACAACCAAGACGCGATGATGTGGGACTGCCAGTGGCGCAGCCTGACCCAGTGTGGCTGAGGAGGGGTGTCATGTCAGTGCCAGTGTCAGTGTCAGTACCTCTCCCCCGGACCGACCCGGCAGCACCCGCGTGTCAGCGGGGATGGTGTTGTCGGCTTCGTAGTCATCTTCCCTGCTGCTCAATTAATGCAGTGGTAGTGGTACTAGCAAAGACTGACCGTGATAGCGGAGCGGGCACTGCCCTCTCAGTCTATGTAAAGACCCCGCGCACTCTGCTAGCTTACGTCTTTGGTGGTAGGTAGTTTTCAGCGAAAGAGGAGCAAGTTCAGTTTTCAGTCGCTCTCTCTCTCTCTCCTCTCCTTCTCTCTGTGGCGACTTGGCGGCCAGAGCGAACACTGTCCTCTTTGTGCAAAGGCCGAGGCGAGCACTGTACTAGATTACGTCTTTGGCGGTAGGTAGTTTTTAGCAGAAGAGGAGCACTGAGTTCAGTTCTCAATCTCTCTCTCTCTCTCTCCCCTCTTTCTCTCTCTGTCGACTTGACCGCAATCAGTGCTAACGGTAGGCTACGTCTTTCCCCTTGGGACAAAACAGCGGCATGCGGACAGCGACCACTCCAGCGACTGAGACAGCGCTGCTGCTGCCGTGCCGCTGCCGCTGTTGTTGTGCCGCTGCTTCCGCCTCCGCCTCCGCCGCCGCCGCTGCTGCTGCTGCTGCTGCTGTGCCGGACACCACCACCATCCCCACCACCGCCACCACGACTACAGTTACGGTTCTATTTGGTGCGAGCAGCGGGGGAGGTGGTAACCCGATGGCTCAGTAGGCGGTGGTCAAATCCAGTCGGTGATGCTGGCCGCTGCTGGTCGCCGCATCAGGGCCACGAGATTTTGGGGGGACTGAGAGTGATGCGCGCCGCTTTATGAAGAGCGGGATCCACTGGGAGACGAGACGTCGGAAAACGGAGACTGTTGGAGAGAGAAGAACTGAGGAGACGCCGGCGAGGCAACACAAACACTGACAGCGAGTGACACTCACTGTACTCCTCCTCCTCCTCCTCCTCCTCCTCCTCCTCCTCCTACTACTACTACTACTACTACTACTACTGCACTTCTTCTTCTTCAACTGCTGCTACTACTAACCTACACAGAAACGGACCTGCGGCGCTTTTGCTTGACGTACGGCGTGGGACGACTCAGTCCTCTTGTCAGTTTCACTTCCCGCGGCAAAGCCTGTCGGCATCTGCTCGTGTGTGTGTGTGTGTGTGTGTGTGTGTTGAGTGTGTTGTGTGTGCGTGCGTGCAAGGAAGACAGACTCAAGCGGCCCTAGATCAGTGGAGGAGACTGAGAGGCTTGCCCGTGTTATAGAGGGTGGCAGGTGTCGCCAAGCGGAGCAGACGGTTCCCGCTCAGCGTGTGTGTCAGTGTATGCAACACCACTAAAGGAGCCGGCGAGGAAGGAGTTCGTGCTTTTTAGGACAGCGAGAGAGGAAAAGCGGTCGTAGCACTTGACGCTTTCTCTGCAACCCCTCCCACTCTCTTCCTCCTCCTCCTCCTCCTCGCTGCCCTCCCGATCTGCCTCCTTCCACCAGACATTCCACACACGTGTTCGCTGTGCGTGTTTGTGTGCGTGTGTAGTGTAGTGTAGCGTTGTGTACTCTAATGCGGTGTCGTCAGTTTCGTCGTCGATGTCTGCGGATGTGTAGCCGCCGCTCCGACCGCTGAGGCCATGTGGTGATGGTGGGCCGGCCTGGCCGATTCGCTGGGATAACATTGTGTAACACTGAAAGGGATCACTTCCGAGACGACTTGGCAGCATCGCCGCCTTTCACGCCATATCGCTACTGATCGGTAAGCGGGCTTGGCCACTTTACTGACTCTCTCTCTCTGTCTCTCGGTATCTCTCTCTTGCTCTCCTGGTATGTCTGTCTGCCTCTCCCTCTCTCTCTCTTGCCCTCCTGGTATGTCTGCTTTTCTCTCTCTCTCTCTCTCTCTCTCTCTCTCTCCTCTCTCTCTCTCTCTCTCTCTCTCTCTCTCTCTCTCTCTCTCTCTCCTGGTATGTCTGCCTCTCTCTCTCTCTCTCTGCTCCTCCGCTCTCTCTCTCTCTCTCTCTCTCTCTCTCTCTCTCTCTCTCTCTCTCTCTCTCTCTCTCTCTCTCTCTCTCTCTCTCTCTCTCTCTCTCTCTCTCTGTACAAGTGTGTGTGATGTCTGTGTGCGATAGTGTGTGTGTGTGTGTGTGTGTGAACGTGTGTGTGTGTGTGTACAAAGCGTGTGTGTATGCGTGTACGTGTTTGTGTGTATGTGTACAAGTGTGTGTGTGTGTGTGAACGTATGTGTGTGTGTACAAAGCGTGTGTGTATGCGTGTACGTGTTTGTGTGTGTGTGTACAAGTGTGTCTGTGTGTGTGTGCGCGCGCGCGCGCTTGCGGCGTACTCTTCTGCTGTTTCCCGTATGATCAAGCAGGACTCATAAACTACTGTTAGTAACAATTTTTGCTGTGTACACAAAATGACACATTAGGAATACAACTTATGAATATTACATAGTCATTTTCTACGGTAGCGGTGTTTCCAACGGATGCATTGTTTTGAGTCTGGCAAGCTGCTGGAACAGTGTGACCCGGGCTGCGATCCTTCCTGTCAGTCAGTGCCTGCACTGTGTGATTGAACAGTCTCACCGAACCGTCAATTAACAGACACAGGAAGGAGGATGGGGGTCTGGGCGCAAACGTGTTATGCTATCGATTTGTACCGTTTTCCACGAAAGAAGGATTGTGGTAACTCGTCGCCTGGACGAGACTCCGGGTTGGTGTGGTGTAAATGACACTGTATAAAATTTGTATCGCCGGGATGAAACAATGACGCATTTATTTTTATTTTTATTGCATCGCTGTGTATGGAAACAATGACGTATATTTCATCGCCGTGATGAAACAATGGCGTACATTGCATCGCTGTGTGTATGAAACAATGACGCAGATTCACGGCGATGAGCCAGTTACTATTAAAATTAGCCCAGAAGTGGTAAACACTTTCAGCTAAGAGTAATAGGTGTGTCGGAATGTGAAACGTGTTAAATCCGGGAGCTGACTGACACGTAACGAATGCCTGGACGAAGAAGGACTTTGATACTTTGAATGACGCAGCTTGTATGACTTTTTAGAGAGCGGCACAGATTGGGTACTTACGGCATCATGTGTAGACTGGGTTGGTGTGATTTAGCAGACAACTCGGCGAGCGTAAGGCAGAAAGAACACTGCTGCATTGTACTGAGAGGTTCAAAATTATTAGGTAATTACGACATACATGTGTAGACTGGGTTGGTGTTATTGTGCAGACACATGTATCTCAGTGAACGCAAGACACGACTCTGCTACAGTGTACTAAGCGGTTCATAATTAAGTAAATTTCACGGCATTATCAGTGGAGACTGGGTCGATGTCATTGTGCACGTACAGCTCAGACCAGAGAACGCAACGCAGAACTGTGCTACATTTAAATGAGAGGTTCGTAAATTATGTTCAGTAATTACGGCATATAATTTATAAGCATGTAGACTGGGTCGGTGTCATTGTACACACTGGTCAGACCAGAGAACGCAACGCAGAACTCTGCTGCA
Organism: Alviniconcha marisindica; assembly: GCA_018857735.1. Lineage (NCBI taxonomy): Eukaryota > Metazoa > Mollusca > Gastropoda > Provannidae > Alviniconcha > Alviniconcha marisindica. Next base: position 491,312 of record JABMCL010002319.1, read on the forward strand.
TTTTAAGTAAATGTTAGGGTTAGGGTTAGACCAGAAAGCGCAACGAAGAACTCTGCTACATTTTAACGAGACATGTTAAGTAAATGTTCAGTAATTGCGGCATATATATATATATAAACGTGTAGACTGGGTCGGTGTCATTGTACACACAGGTCAGACCAGAAAGCGCCAGGCAGAACTCAGCTTCATTTTAGAGACCGTCTATAATAATAAGTAATTAGGGCATGTATGGAGACAGGGTCGGTGTCATTGTGCGGACAGCCCAGAGAGAGAGAGCAGGGCAGAGCTCTGGCCAGACTTTAGCGGCCCATAAAGGTAATCACGGCCTGTTTAGACTGGGTTGGTATCATCCTAATTGAATTGCTGCGTTGTGATGGAATTGGCGTTGGTATTGCTGCGGGCGACGAGGATGGCGGTGTCGGGTCAGTTGGTTGGCGTTGGCCGCCAGAGACCAGCTTAATAAGTTAATATCGTGCCTGTTGCGATTGAGTGTGTGTGTGTGTAGATCTCTGTGTAAAATTACTTAGTATTATATTATATATTGTGCATGTGATCGTGCATGTCAGGTTACCCAGGTACACACACACACACACACACGCACGCACGCACGCACGCACGCACGCACGCACGCACGCACGCACGCACGCACGCACGCACGCACCACACACACACACACACACACACACACACACACACACGCACAGTGAGTCTCACAAACACACACACACACACACACACACACACACACACACACACACACACACACACACACACACATAGTGAATCTCACAAACACCCCCCCCCCACCCCCACCGGTGTGTGTGTGTGTGTGTGTGTGTGTGTGTGTGTGTGTGTGAGAGAGAGAGAGAGAGAGAGAGAGAGAGAGAGTCTGTGGGGGTGGGGGAGGTGACTCTGTGTGTGTGTGTGTGTGTGTGTGTGTGTGTGTGTGTGTGTGTGTGTGTGTGTGTGTGTGTGTGAGAGAGAGAGAGAGAGAGAGAGAGAGAGAGAGAGAGGGGAACGTTACAATTCCAGAACTATTAGTTATACTTTGCTGGACGCGGCAGTGAAGCGGTACAGCGCGTGGTAAGTAAGTAACTTGGTGTTTTAGGCCCAGTCAACCATACGATACGTGGTAAGTAAGTAATTTGTTTTACGCCCAATCAACCATATGGCGCGTGGTAAGTAAGTAACTTGGTGTTTTACGCCCAGTCAACCATATGGCGCGTGGTAAGTAAGTAACTTGGTGTTTTGCGCCCAGTCAACCATATGGCGCGTGGTAAGTAAGTAACTTGGTGTTTTGCGCCCAGTCAACCATACGATACGTGGTAAGTAAGTAACTTGGTGTTTTACGCCCAGTCAACCATACGATGCGTGGTCAGTAAGTAACTTGGTGTTTTACGCCCAGTCAACCATATGGCGCGTGGTAAATAAGTAACTTGGTGTTTTGCGCCCAGTCAACCATACGATACGTGGTAAGTAAGTAACTTGGTGTTTTACGCCCAGTCAACCATACGATACGTGGTAAGTAAGTAACTTGTGTTTTACGCCCAGTCAACCATACGATACGTGGTAAGTAAGTAACTTGATGTTTTACGCCCAGTCAACCATACGATACGTGGTAAGTAAGTAACTTGATGTTTTACGCCCAGTCAACCATACGATCGTGTAAGTAAGTAACTTGATGTTTTACGCCCAGTCAACCATACGATCGGTAGTAGTAACTTGATGTTTACGCAGTCAACATACGATGCGTGGTCAAAGTAACTTGGTGTTTTACGCCCAGTCAACCATATGGCGCGTGGTAAGTAAGTAACTTGGTGTTTTACGCCCAGTCAACCATACGATACGTGGTAAGTAAGTAACTTGGTGTTTTACGCCCAGTCAACCATACGATACGTGGTAAGTAAGTAACTTGATGTTTTACGCCCAGTCAACCATACGATACGTGGTAAGTAAGTAACTTGATGTTTTACGCCCAGTCAACCATACGATACGTGGTAAGTAAGTAACTTGATGTTTTACGCCCAGTCAACCATACGATACGTGGTAAGTAAGTAACTTGGTGTTTTACGCCCAGTCAACCATACGATACGTGGTAAGTAAGTAACTTGGTGTTTTACGCCCAGTCAACCATACGATACGTGGTAAGTAAGTAACTTGATGTTTTACGCCCAGTCAACCATACGATACGTGGTAAGTAAGTAACTTGATGTTTTACGCCCAGTCAACCATGCAGCGCGTAGCACAAATAAATATCCCCACACCACGGAATAACAGCAAAAACTGATCACGTCACACGGTTTAAATCAAGGGAAAGATTTCAATGTAAACTTTCAGTCATACTCAGTACTTCGTAGTTCTAATTTTTCAACATCTTACAAAGTTGCCCACACAGTAGGTTACACACTGGGAGGGCTGATCTTCCGCCTTCAGTTAATAACACAAGCTGTGTACTTTTGAAATGAGGTCGAACTGTCGCTGCTGTCGTGGCCATAAATTCTAGGAAATGACTACTTGTGAGCACACACGGATGAAGGTTAAAGAGGGTAGGGAAAAGCACTTGTATTTTTACACACCGGAATAAATAAAAAAAATTAAACAAAATCAGTATAAAGCCCTTGTGTTTTTACACACCGCAATAAAACTGTCTTTAAAAAAAAAATTGTATGGTGGGAACCTTGGCTTTCCAAAGGGCGTTCCGATTATGGGTCAGTCCAGCTGGGGTGTGCAGTAATAGATTTCGTGTACGTTTTGTTAGTTGGTGTTCTTGTTATTGCTCTTGTTTTTGTGTGTGTGTGTGTGTGTGTGTGTGTGTGTGTGTGTGTGTGTGTGTGAGAGAGAGAGAGAGAGAGAGAGAGAGAGAGAGAGAGAGAGAGAGAGAGAGAGAGAGAGAGAGAGAGAGAAACAGAGACAGACAGAAACAGAGAGCGAGAGAGAGTGAGTGTGTGTGTGTGTGTGTGTGTGTGTGTGTGTGTGTGTGTGTGTGTGTGTGTGTGTGTGAGAGAGAGAGAGAGAGAGAGAGAGAGAGAGAGACAGACAGACAGACAGACAGACAGACAGACAGAGAATCTCTCATACGTGTGTGTGATGTCTACACCTTGCTCACAACACCTTGTGCACACGCATGCCGTTCATGTGTGCCTCTCACGTGTGCGTCATCACATGCGCCTTGCCTGGTCTGTAGAGCGGACCGAAAAGCTCTGCCTGGTCCATAGAGCAGACCGAAAGGCTCTCTGTCTGGTCCATGGAGCGGACCGAAAGGCTCTCTGCCTGGTCCACAGTGCGGACCGAAAGGCTCTCTGTCTGGTCCATGGAGCGGACCGAAAGGCTCTCTGCCTGGTCCACAGTGCGGACCGAAAGGCTCTCTGTCTGGTCCATGGAGCGGACCGAAAGGCTGTCTGCCTGGTCCACAGTGCGGACCGAAAGGCTCTCTGTCTGGTCCATGGAGCGGACCGAAAGGCTGTCTACCTGGTCCATAGAGCGGACCGAAAGGCTCTCTGTCTGGTCCATGGAGCGGACCGAAAAGCTCTGCCTGGTCCATAGAGCGGACCGAAAGGCTGTCTGCCTGGTCCATAGAGCGGACCGAAAGGCTGTCTGCCTGGTCCATAGAGCGGACCGATAAGCTCTCTGCCTGGTCTTTCGAGTGATGGTGAGGACCAGCCGGTGCCGACCAGCACAGCCCCAGTGCC
>JABMCL010002319.1:500000-522500 GCA_018857735.1 Alviniconcha marisindica
CAAACTAATAAAAGACGCGGGGGGAAAAAAAACCCACAAAATTAAATAGGGGCCCCTAATTTTTCTTACAAAAATTTTCCCCACCCCCCCACACTAACGAACTTTAAAAGATCCCGGATAAAAACCATTGAGTAGGGAAAAGTTCGGGTATTTCAATCAAGAACCAAAAACGGGAAATAACAAAACTAACAAAAAATTAATAGGGGTTTTAAATCTATATTGTTTTCCCGTTGCTAAAATTTTGAATTTTGTTAAATGTTTTATATTTCGCTTCTTTTTTCAACAAAAACGTATTTTTTTAATTTTCTTAATTTTTTTATTACATTTAAACTCTACAACCGCACACTGAAAATAACCACTAATTTGACTAACAAACGGGGCCCTGCTTTCCGTGTTAAACAATCTCTACAGCGACGCTCGTGACCAATGAAAAAGGGAAACCCCCCAGGAGCGAAAGGACACTCCGACAGTGTGGGCGACTACCATTGAAGACTTGTTTCCTGGGCCCCCCCTTTCCCCCCCCCCCCCCCACCCCCCCCCCCCCCCACCCTTCCCCTTTCCCCAAAACATTCCCCCCTTCTAGTTTTTTCGCCATCCAGTCCTTATAGTCTTACTTTCTCCCCCCCCCTCCCCCCCCCCCCCCCCCCCCCCCCCCCCCCCCCCGCAACCCTCCTTTGGAACTTTTGGGAACTTGCAGTTTTGACTTGGGGCATGTTGTGCATTAACATTTGGGGTGGGGGAAATAGGGAAAGGTTTGGAAAGAATTTTGGGTTTAACTCCTTTTAAGGGGAACTTGAGGCTTAATCTTTGATGATTAATCTGGTTAAGTCAGTTTAAGGGGAACTTGGGGCTTAATCTATGATGATTAATCTGGTTAAGTCAGTTTTAAGGGGAAGCGCCAGAAAGGAAGATGCAATTTGGTCTGAAAACGTGGAAAATGTGCAATTTATTTTTCCATCTGCAGGTCGCCTTGATATAACCGTACTGGCTGACTGGGTTGACTGCCCAGTTATAATATTTACAGAGACAAACAGACAGAGACAGAAACAGAGAACGCAGAAGAACAGTCCAAGCATGTCCTGGTTCTATAGAAATCTATCCATCTGTCAGTGGGGTTTTATTCATGTTGTTAGGGGCTGGGGACGGCTGTGAGAATAAAATGACAAAACAGTTTCGATTAACTTTGAAAACAAAGGCTGGCACAGATCCAAACACATAAACGCTGCTTATTATGACAAAACAAAACATAACAATATCAATGGAAATTTGTAAAGCGCCTACCCCGCGGCTCAAAGCGCTGAACAAGCATTATATAACACACATAATGTACGTCGAGATGAATTTTTTTATCAGCAATTTAAGAAAAACTAACACATAATGTAGACATCAACAAGGATTCAAGAATAACTATGTGCAAGATGCACACACACACACACACACACACACACACACACACACACACACACACACACACACACACAAACAAACACAAACACACAAACACACACACGAATTTTCCTGGTAAGTACCTATTTCAAGCTACAAAACAACACTTAAACAACAGTTAAACGGTGAAAAATGAGGTGTAGAGTACTTATCTGTTTTTGACTGAGCTGTTTTTGTTATGTTCCAGTGTTTGGAAGAATGCTGGCATGACAACGACCTGTAAATGAAATAGGTGTGATGTAATGAATATTACGTGGCGTAAAAATTAAATGGCACAGAACAGTGACATAGAGAAAGGTAACACTCAAAATAAGCATACTGCTTTTGTGTTTCCTGTACTTGTTTGTTGAGCTTATGATTACGATGAATGAATAAAATTTTGTTTAAACCAAAGGTTGGCACAGTCGAACATGGGTCTATCATTTAACCAATCACTACCTCCCCAGCCCCCACCCACCACCCCCTTTTTTTCTTTTTCTTTTTCTTTTTCCTTTTTGTTTTGTTTTTTGTTTTTTTGTTTTTAGTTTTTTGTTGTTTTTTACAGGGCGACAACTATATTATATAGTTACTTCCATTTTTGGTAACCACCCAACACTCAGAGTCTGTAATAAAATCTGTATTTACATGTATACAAATCCAGCTTTTTTTTCTGGCTGAGACCTGAGACCACTCAACAGCGTGGGAATGACTCTCTCTGCTGTTGTATGCTACTCAGTGTTCCTGACGTTTGTTATCTGCCTTTTTGTTTTTTGCACACTTGGGCTCTGTAACATTATCACCGTAAACCAGGAAGAAAGGTTGGGCTGTACGACAATATAGAGCTTCAAGTGTCACTGACTGGTTTTCACCGGGATCCGCATGCCGAGCGGGATTTATTGATGCACAGCCGGTCGTTTGTTTTCAGTCAACGTGACGCCGTGGTGAGGGTAACGCTATACACTCCCCGAGCCATGGACGCAATGCACAGCTCTGGGCGAGTCTGACCATGCATGCCACCTAGCCATGCGGGCTCAGCCGTACACGTGTGTCGGTGAAAGGCCAGGCGGGATTGAAGTGGATCAGTTCTGCGTCAACGTTGAGAAGATAACGTGCAAACATCGCTTGGTTTACCCTGTGACATTGGTCGCATATATAATATGGCATTGACGAAGGGTATTAAAATGGGCATGGGGGGTGGGCCGAGTGGGAAGGGGGGGGGGGGGGGGGGGGGGGGAGGGCAGGGTTTAACTGTGCTTTAAGAGTACGATCTATATATATATATATAATATATTATATACGACAAGGACACAAGTGCGGGGTTGAGCTGTGCGTTGAGAGTACAATAGGCGGAGAGACAGGGTTTAGCTGTGCTTTCGCTAGTTTCAGAGTACAATCTTATAACAATTGCATAATATACAATAAGGACGCGTCGAAGACGGGGTTGAACTGTGCGTTCAAAGTGCAATATATATATATATATATATATATATATATAGAAGAGAGAGAGAGAGAGAGAGAGAGAGAGAGAGAGAGAGAGAGAGAGAGAGTGGATACATCGAATACTTCCATAGATAAGATACATTACCACCACCACCACCACCACCCCACACACACACCCCGAAATGTGTAGGTATGTTACAAGTCGGCGATTTGGTGTTGCACCCAGGATATGGGCTGTCTCTTCTTCTTCTGTTCTTCTTTTCTTTCTTTCTTTCTTTCTTTCTTTCTTTCTTTCTTCTTCCTCGTCTTCTTCTTTTGTTTTTGTTTGTTTTTTGTTTGTTTCTTCTTCTTCTTCTTCTTCTTTCTTCTTCTTCTTCTTCTTCTTCTTCTCTTGTTTATTTGTTTTGTTTTCTTCTTCTTCTTCTTCTTCTTCTTCTTCTTGTAATACCCTGAACAGGCACAGATAAAAGCTAAACCGGGTAAAGGTCTTGAGGTTTACAGAAAGAGGCCTGGGTTGGAATGGGTCGGAGGAATGGGGGAGGGGGGGGGGGGGGATCAGCAGCTCATAAACCTATCGACTGGGCGGCTGTGTCAGTCAGAGCTCAGGAGCTGTGTGAAAGTCGAAGTGGCCGTCCTTGGCTCCCGTCCCTAGTAAGCCTACGGTTTCGGTGGACGTAAACAACACTCGACCGACTGACACACTGACACAGTCGGTCGAGTGTTGTTTACGTCCACCGAAACCGTCAGAGTTCAGGAGCTGTGTGAGAGTCGAGATGGCCGTCCTGGTCTCCCCGTCCCTAATATTCGTACTGTCTCTGTCGACGTAAAGCAACATTAAACTCGTACTGTGTCAGAGTTCTGGAGCTGTGTGAGAGTCAAGACGGCCGTCCTGGTCTCCCCGTCCTTAATAATCCATGAGGTCCCTGCGGACGTAAAGCAACATTTGAAGAAGAAGAAGAATCAACGACAGTGTCTCCATCGTTAAAACCATTTCATTGCTATCGAACTTCTACAGCTCGCCCAAACAGATATTGACTTTTTTCAGAGTCATCGCGCTTTGCCTAAAACCCAGAAGAATTAAAGAAGCTTCTGATAAGATAAAAAGAGATCACACAGCTCATGTCAGTCAGTAGGCCTAGATGTATTCCAGATCCAAGGTTCAGAAAGTCACAGCATAGGCACACGCCTCAATCAATTGCATGAAGGTGGTCTTGTCTCGTCTGTCAAAATAATGAGGTCTTGATTCATTCAAGACGGGCATGCTTCACAGGCACATGCCTCAGGCAGTTGCAGGAGGGCTTTATCTCCTCTGTCAAATGAGGCCTTGATTCTTTCAAGACGGGCATTTTTAGAGAGCCGGTTTGGCCTAGCGGCAAGGCGGTAGGCTGGTAAGCGGAAGGACCTTGGTTCGGTACCGCTTCGGCTCTCCTTTCTCTTCAAAGGTTGTGGTTTGTGGACACTGTCTTGTGACTTTGTCCCTCACAATTAATGAAACATTAAAATGGCTCTCATCGCTGCCCATCTTAATGCAGATCATTCTGGTGGTGACAGTGTAGCCCCCACCTCCATACCCCCTTCCCCCATTCTCCCCGTCCCCAATAAGCCTTATGGTTTTTGTGGACGTTAAGCACCATGTTTACTTACTTAGACGGGCATTCCTACTGCGAGTGGCTCATCTATTTGGAGACCTGTAGTAGGCCTACCGGCCCTGACTCAGCTAGAGCACGAAGCTTCTGTTCCACTCTGCCTTGTTCAGCTCGCATCTCCTGCACAATCTGGAATATATATGTTTGAGTGGGCGCACGAAACAATTCTCTTTAGTTGTCTGTGGCAACATTACACTTACAGAGAATTGTTCGTTGTGATGCGTCCACGCGCCATGTGGCCCGAAGGACCGTTTAGGTCAGTTTAGGCTCGCATTAGGCGAGCCGTGATCCAGACCGATTTAGGGGAGATGTTACATTTGGTGTGTTTTTGACCCAGGGAAGGAAGCATGGAAACAATGGTTTAGGCGAACCGTGATTAGCCGAAGCGAGGCGCACCCGTCATACTGGTACAGCTTCGAGCGCCATGCGGCTTGATGCGCCTGGTTATCGGCCTAGTGAGTAACAACAACAACAACAATATACTTTATTAATCCCAGTGGGAAATTAAAGCTGTCCTTCCATCGCACACCGAAGAACATATATTATATATATATATATATATATATATATATATATATATATATATATATATATCTCAATAATTCTAAATCATGAACCACACGAGTAGAGAAATACATGAGTAGAGAAAGAGGGACATTTGTATAAAATTGTTATGTGTTCTTCATCAATGCGCGTGAGCCGGTTTGGCCTAGGGGTAAGGCAGAGGGACCTCGGTTCGAATCCGCTTCGGCTGTCCTTTCTCTTCAGAAGTTGTGGTCTGTGGACACGGTCTTGTGACTTTGTCCCTCACAATTATGAAACAGTAAAATTGCTGTCATCGCTGCCCACCTTAATGCAGAAGTCATTCCGGTGGTGGCAGTGTAGCGATAGGTATATAATCTCTCCCCCCCACCTCCATACCCCATCCCCTCGTCCCCCTTCTCTCCGTTTCTGTGGACGTTAAGCACCATGTTTACTTACTTACTTATTTCATCAATGTCCATGACTTCAGTAACCCAGCCACCCACCCCACCCCCACCCAAACCCCCTTCTCCTTCACCCTGCTCCCGCCTCTTTTTTATGCCTTTGAAAATACAGTGTTGCTGCAACACGCGCGCGCGTGCACGCACACACCTACACGCACGCAGGCACGTACACAGACCTGCACACGCGCGCGTACACGTACTAACATGCCCACCCTCTCTCGCGCAAACACACATAGACTTTAACACGCGCGCGTGCTCATGCACGCACACACACAGACTTGCACAAACACACGCACGCGTATTAACAGACACGTGCGCGAGCGCAGACTCTCTCTCTCTCTCTCTCTCTCTCTCTCTCTCTCTCTCCACACACACACACACACACACACACACACACACACACACACACACACACACACACAGATCAGGAAACTTGTGGATGCAACGTATCTGATTGGCTCCCCGGCCCTAACAGTCCTTATGGTCTCAGCGGACGTAAAGCAACATTGAACGAAGAGGAGGAGAAGGAGCAGAGGCTGTATACAGCCTGTTAACGCCCCAGCTTGAGTGCGGTTTTGTTTGGCCAGCCTTCAATTTCCTTTCCGCTCTCCGCTCCACCTGCTCCTCTTCTGCTGCCCTGCACGTGGTAGAACAGAGAATTCGGGAGGAAAGAACACACGCATACACGCACATGCACGCACATGCACGCACGCACGCATACACACACAGGCACTCATACACGCACGCACGCACGCACACACACACACACACACGCGCGCGCGCACGCCTGCACGAACTCTCTCTCTCTCTCTCTCTCTCTCTCTCTCTCTCTCTCTCTCTCTCTCTCCTCTCCCTCTCTCTCTCCCTCTCCCCCCTTACTTTTGCTATTCAGGTGCTGTTTAAACTAATGAGGATACCATGCAATTATTGTACCGCTAGCATTAAAACGCTGGTTAATTTACCTCCTACCTCCGGCAAACAAGACGTAACGGCGGCCTTTGGCGTGCCCTAAGTATCTAACGGTCATAATACTAATTATAGGTTGATGCGTTATGGTCTCTGCCACTGGCTAATGTCTTACGGTCGCTGGCTAATGTCTTACGGTCGCTGCTATTACTGTTAGCCAGCTGTTGAAACAGTTGGAATTGGGTGAAAAAGCGTGGAAAATGTATTGCCATCTGGAATTGGTGTATTATTATGGTAAATTTATGGAGAGCGCAAAAATTTCCACATTTACAGAGCGTGCTCGCAGCGCTTGGAAAAAAAGTGGTGGGGGGGGGGGGGGGGGGGGGGGCGGGGTACTTGTCAACAACAACAACAAAAAGGAAGAAGACCAAAAGAAGAAAAAGGCCTAGAACAAAATAAAAACCGAAAAAAATAAACAGATGTTTAATCCACTCACATCCTGGCTCAGGCAAGAAAAACGCGCATTGAGAGCTGCGTCTAAAAACTCTAACTCCGTCCTGGAGCAAAGTGACTTTCCTTTCGAAACTAATTAGAGTAGCCTCTCTCTCTCTCTCTCTCTGAGTCTCTCATTTCCTGTGTTGATTTGTTTCTTTCCTTTAACTGCCAGTAAATTTATATATTGTAAATTTGAAACTTCTGCTCTTTGCGGAAACTATGTATAGACACGTAGCCTCCGAGTCCGTGCACACCCACACCTACACCCACGCGCGCGCGCACACGCACATGCTCCCACACGCACCCACAAACACCCACCCACAAACACGCACACAACACACGCACGCACACACGCAAGTACACATACAAAGTGACACACACACATAAAACACGCATGCATGCACCCCACCACCGTTCCCCCCCCCCAAAAAAAGGGGGGGGGGGGGAAGGGGGCCTGGGGAGGAGGGGCGGGGGGTCCGCGCAGTCAACCTAAGTGTTATCGTGAACCACTTGACTCGGACTAAAGCGGATTATTAAACACGACAAACCCTCGGGCAGCAGGCACCTTGCCGGCCGGTGCGCATGACCCGTCCAGTTCAGCCAGACGTCCCGTCACGCGCCGCCGCCCGGTCACCTCGATCCTGACCTCGTGGGGTGAGCGAGTGGGTGGGGATGGCAGACATATTGAACTCGGATCGGGTAGCTACTAGCTAGCTACTTAGGGTACGTACGCCACGAACCGTGACCCGGAAGTTTGATCGGCCGTTGACCTTCTCTCGCACGGCTGCACAATGGTCAGAAGGAGGAAGTGATTGTATCGCCGTTCGGTGGGTTTGTGAAGCCGATACAAATAATAGCGCCAAGGTCGATCTCTTCTTCTCAACTACTTCCAGGCTAGTGGGTTTGTGAAGCTAATACAAATAATAGCGCCAGGGTCGATCTCTTCTTCTCAACTACTTCCTGGCTGAGGCGCGTAGCGGGTAAGGTTCGTGCGACGAGGTTCACTGGAGTTTGGTTCGGTTCAGTTCAGTTCAGGATGGTGTCTATGCGCTCGGAAAAACCTATAGTTATATTTTGTAATTGTCTACTTGTCTGATTTGTTTGTTGTTTTTTTTGTTTTTTTGTTTTTTTGGGGGGGGGGGTTGTTCTTTGAAACTTTTTAGTTTTTCTTGAAATTAGAGCTCTCTCTCTCTCTCTCTCTCTGATACATATATGCGCTCCACCCTGCCTCACAGAAGTTTCCCCAAACGTCGCCTTTGAAACGGTTCCAATGTTCGTCAGACTGACGATGGCCCCCCCTGGACCTTTCAAGGGAAATGTCTAACGCTTTCTCTTTCCTCTGGAGTTCTGCCGTCGATGGCTTAGTCACGCATTCATGGAGTCGGCACGCACGCACCATAAATTATGCCAAGCGTTAAGATTACCGCACCCCTCTTCCAACCTCCACCGTAACTGGGGTATCTTTTTTCTGTAGAATGTATTTATACAAGTCGCGTGGCGTCCAGGAATCTGGCATTGGTGCAACGGGTTGGGGTGCGCAGCTGTTAGGCGTTTGGGTTATCGGTGCTTAGCCGAGGCCAGTATATTAATAATAATAATAATAGGCAATATCCGCTTTTAGCCCTGTCGGTTCGCTGTCCTCAAATGGTTTGAGGATGCGTGCGTGCTAGTGCTTGTGTATAGCATTGGCATAGCACGGAATGAACTGATAAGTGATATATATATATATATATATATATATATATATATATATATATATATATATATATATATGTTTATGCTCAATGTAGTGCAAAAAATCCACCGAAGTCACGGTCAATTCTTACAAAAAAACCAACACACAACCCCCACCCACACAGCCCAACAAAAAAACACATTTTAATACACACCAACACACACACACACACACGCACACACACACACTCTCGTACCATTTGAGGACCGCGAATCGACGGGGCTAAAAGTGGACATTGCCTAATAATAATAATAATACTACTAATAATAATAATGGAAATTTGTAAAGCGCCAACCCCGCGGCTCAAAGTGCTGAATAAATATAATAGTAACACACACATAATGTACATCGAGATGGAAAATGTTATATGTAATTTAACAAAAGTTTAAAACATAATATACACATCAACAAGGGTTCAAGCATAACTGTCGCCTCCCTAATGGTCGTTGACGTAATCCTTCCCACACTTTCCTGCACTAACTCCCCAACATCACAACGCAACAATGATTATCCTTTCAAACCCTTTAATAATCACACAATACTACTCCTCACACGCAAAACTCATTTCATTCACACGCACGACTTAATTAAGGCATATACACGGAGGACATTAAATCAAATCATTCGCAATACCATGACGTTTCAAAAACAATAGCGGACAATAATATGAAAAGAGGCGATGACGCAGTCACAATGGTTGAAGAAAGCATGAAAGATTACTGCTATTGTGTTGCTTAATGTCTTCGGATGTCGGTTGACATATTAGGGACAAGCTGAGACCAATGCGTGAGCATGGTTCAATATTGCTTTACGTCCACGGAAACCATAAGGCTCGTTGTGACGGAAAGCCCAGGACGGCCATCTCGACTTTCACACAGCTCCTGAACTCTGGTGAAAGACACAGTTCCCCAAACACTATAATTATGATAGCTCAACCGCACGAGCTCACTCAGCTAAGAGCACTGGTCGAACCAGTAACACAGCGACGACAGAAAACTGGTCCACGAAGTGAAAGCGTGACAGCAGTCACACCCTGCGTCGACGATGACAAAGACGGGTAACAGACGACACCAAGTTGTCACGAGCAGCCCCGTGCCAGCAACTGAACACGGTGAAGGATGCTGGCAGGTGTCTCAGACTGCAGCAGCGAAGCTACGACGCCACACCGCCACACCAGACAGGTGCGGTGCCAACAGGCAACAACCGTCGACCGGTCGCCAACGTACACGGCAGTAGCGGGGTTAACTGAAGGTGAAGAATCAAGATGAGTTGAATAACTGATGATCAGACGTTACGATGAAGAATACGTGACTGACGAATGGCGATAGACGACAGACGAAGAGTAACGACGACAGGTGATAAGAATCCTGCAATCAGAATATACTGTCTGAAATTTCCCCGAATGACAGACCTAGTCCTGCTTAAACATACACTAATTATCCTCACTCTTCATAATAAAGAATAATACTTAAAGTATTTTTAAAGCGCAAAATCTTGTCCCTAGAGAAGCGCATGCACACACACACACACACACACACACACACACACACACACACACACACACACACACACACGCACGCACGCACGCACGCACGCACGCACTAACGCGTCGGGCGAGGGGATAGGCACGGCTGTGAAAAACAGTTTAGAAATAATTATTAAACAGGTGCGTCTTGAGGGCGGCTTTAAAAGAGGATGCAGAATCAGAGTGGCGGGGTAGAGTGTTTGAGGCAAACCGGCTGTTCCAAACAGATGGGCCAGCATAAGAAAAAGATCTTTCACCAAATGTTTTTATGTTGCCACGTGCAACCGCTCACCGCTGGCCAGCATCCGCCATCTTGTTCACGCCCTGTTCATAACAAAACCGAACTCGCAAAAAGAAAGCGAGCTGCGGTATACGCTCGTCCGGTGCGGCCCACAAAATACACCTTCCCCAAAAATGTGCATAAACTTAATGAAAAGCCGTCCGGCCTTGCCTTTGCTCGTCATGCCCGCCTGGTTCTACGTCACTCGATTGACCCGGCCCAACATCTTGTCTCCCTTTCCTCTGTCCCCTAACTCCGTATCATGCATACCACCTCGCACACCATATAATATACAGACATACAAAACCAAATAAACAGGGAAATAATAATAGACAACAAAACATTAAAAAAATGCCTAACCAACTTAATAATAGACAACAAAACATAAAAAAATGCCTAACCAACTTCCACACACACACAGAACAAATACCGGCCCTCGGCCCCACCACGCAATGAAGAAGAGAATAGACTCTTGACTCACCAGCCGACTCTTTGACAGTCTGTTCCGCTCCCCACGTTCCTCGAACGTTAACGGAAAAATATAAATTAGTACACCATTCTACCGAGCTTCCCTGTAATTAAATTACAGAACAGAGAACTTGAAAAAAGAAATCACACTGCTGACGACCGGGATCCTGCAAAGAACCGCTCTGGCGATCCAAGCGGCCTCCCCTCTCGGAGATGGACAACAGACTGGCTATCCTAGCTCGTTTCGCGCCACACGCTGACAGAACTCATTCTACCCCCTCATTGGTTGACTTAGACCACGTGACCTGTACATGCTCGACCGGACTCACGGGCCTACCCGTGCAATAGCGGACCCACTGTCAGCACGGTATGGACTCACACAACTGCTGTCAAAAACCAAAATATAAACACAAATCACAGCAGTCCAGTCACCTAACCTAGGTGGACGTGACAATAACTATGTGCAAGATGCACGCGCACGCACGCACGCACGCACGCACACACACACAAATGGTACAGACTGGTAGGGGTGAAAGGTAATGTTGCTTAACTGAAATATTCTGAGAAGAGAGTATACTGTCTCCAAAAACTGTCAGCTCTCTCTGTGGACGTAAAGCAACATTGAACTAAACTTTTCAGCCTCACTCATGTACGACCAACCGGGCCCAGGCCCCTCTGGTGAGCGCGAATGCATCGAAAAGAAACGGTTCGAGTTCACAAAGTTCACAGCTTTACGTCCACAGAGACCATAAGCACTGTTAGGGACGGGGAGGGGAGCCCAGGACGGCCACCTCGACTTTCACACAGCTCTGGGCTCTGGAAGAAATGGTCCAGAACTGTGGGATAAAACTGGCGGTGGAAAGAGTGATTGAGCGTTTATGTATAAGATCGAACGACAGCTTTAATTTCCCGCTGAGGTGAATTTAAAAAATAAATATATATATATATATCGTGCCGATTGGCTAAAGGCTCTCAAATATCGGCAACACGTTAATTCAATCGGCTGAACTTACAAGCTGCTAAGGACTTGAAGCATAACAAGGTGATCGAGGAAAAACACTTGAACCGGGTCGAAATTAGGTAAAGAGAAAACTTCTGAAAAGCGTTCGTATGTATCCGTTGGTCGACAAATGATGACTGGGAATTTCCTGCTCGAGAAAACTGCGAACACTTTTACATTGATTTCTCTATATAATTTGTACGCTTGCAAACGTGTTTGCTTATAAATATCGATGTTCATGTCGATGGTATCCTTGTAGTATGTGGGGTCGGTCATTTATAACGGCACAACTAGGGGCCTTCTTTGTGTTATACGACGTGAACTCACGCTTGATCGAGGACAAAGGATGGTGATGGAGGGGAGTGGTGGGGGGGGGGGGGGGCGGGGGGATTTCACTGGAGGAGAGAGAGAGAGAGAGAGAGAGAGAGAGAGAACTTGGTTGGGGATTCATTCTTAACGGCCATTCATCGACACGCCGAAGTTGTGCTGCTGTCATGACAACGAGACCAACACTTACCGACAAGTTCCGCGTAACAGAGAAAGAAAGAATGAAAGGGGCGGGGGTGGGGTGGGGGTGGGGTTCGATTCCCCGCTTTGGCTGTCTTTCCTCTTCGAAAGTTTTGGTTTATTGGCACTGTCTTGTTGTCACTTTGCCCCTCGCAGTTATTGAAACGTTAAAGTGGCTCTCATCGCTGCATTATTAATTAATATAGAAATAATTCTGTTGGTGATAGCGTAGCGTCCATAATCTACAAATCCGTATCTGTCAATCTGTTGCTTAGACTTGTTTTAAAACGCCGGGCTGTCTCCGGAGACTATTTTTTAGCTTGTTTTATGATGTTATTTGTCAAGGCAGACAACCGAATTTTCTATTAAGGATCAATAAAGAATTGTTATATTGTATTGTGTGTGCGTGTGCCTGTGTGTGTGTGTGTGTGTGTGTGTGTGTGTGTGTGTGTGTGTGTGTGTGTGTGTGTGTGTGTGTGCGCGCGCGCGCTTAAAATAGTCTCTGGGGACAAGATTTTGCGCTTTAAAATTCTTTTATTATTATTATTATTATTATTATTATTATTATTATTGCATTGTGTTTAGTCGACCTTTGCCAGCTGCCGCCTGTGTTGGGATGGTCGCCCCCACTGATGATCTGTACATGGCTGTTGAAAAGATCAGAGCTGAGGAGCTGTGTGACATAGTTCAGGAGCTGTGTGAGAGTCGAGGTGGACGTCCTGGACTGTCCGTCCTAACGAGCCTTCTGGTTTCCGTGGACGTAAAAATTGATTGCACCGTGCTTCGGCATTGGTCACAACTTGTCCCTAATATGTCAACTGACATCTGAGGACATAAAGCATCACTTCATCAGCTGTGTGAAAGTCGAGGCGGCCTCCTTGGCCTCCTCTACCCGTCCCTAATAGTCCGTAATAATTATGGTCTCTGTGGACGTAAAGCAACATTGAAACTGAATTTGAAACGATCACAAAGCTCAAGAGTTGTGTGAAAAGGGAAGGAAGGAAAAAAATTTTTTTTTTTTTTTACGGCCAGTCAACCAGGACAGTTATAGATCGGGCGATGTGAAGAGGGAGGTGGTGCTTGGGTTCTCGCAGCAAGATGGATTGTTGTAAGTAAGTAAGCAAACATGGTTCTTGACGTCCACAGAAACCATAAGGCTTATTAGGGATGGGGGGAAGGGAGAGAGAGGGGGTATGGAGGTCGGGGGAGAGGGAGATAATATATATATATATACCTCTCGCTACACTGTCAGTTTCACTACCAGAATGACTTCTGCATTTAGGTGGGCAGCGATGAGTCATTTTAATGTTTCATAATTGTGAGGGACAAAGTCATAAGACAGTGTCCACAGACTAGATTGAATTGTTGCTGTTGTTAATCGCTTTTTATATTGTACTATTCTCCGCCCTCGAGAAGACTCGCTGCGCTCTTGTCGCATGTGATTCTAAGTGAGTGACTCTAGCTTTTTACAGCGTATTTTGAATATCACCGAAGTGGTGCACTTACAGCACTGTTTGGTTGTTACATGGCTGGTACCACGTGAAACTGCTGCCGCCTCGGCGCGTTCTGTGTACACCGTGCACCGTGTTGCTGAAGTTGTTCTCAACAGCTGTTTCTGTGAACACTGTCTCTGTGACTTGTTCCCTACAACGACTGAAACAGCAAACTGGGAAAGTATCGCTGCTACCTTAATGCATCTGTTGTTCTGGTGGTAATCAGCAGGTGCGCTAAGCGAGTGATTCTCTGTAGGTATCCCCCTCCTCCCATCCCCACCCCCTGGCACCAGTCCCTAATAAACCGTAAGAAGTTTCTGTCGACATCTCCCTCTTCCCCCACCTCCATACCCCCTTCCCCGCTTTCTTCCCGTCCCTAATAAGCCTTATGGTTTCTGTGGACGTTAAGCACCATGCTTACTTACTTACTGTGGACGTAGAGCATTACGAAACAAACACTGAAAATATCAGCCTGATCCTGCTCAGCTTCACTTGTCAGATAAGAAATGCTTCGTAAAACTGTCATGATCTAAAGGAGCGTGAAAGAGAGTGAAAGGTATATTGTAATGGATGGATGCATGTTTCTCAATAAATGCCCCACAAAAATGCTTGGCGAAAAAAAGAGAGAAGAAGATCAGCCTGTACAGGCGTGGCCTATTTGCTCTTGCGTGTCGAGCGATGTGAGCACGCAACGCTAGAGAGTGCGCCATGTAATGATAACGCAGAGGTGCGTGCAACACAGGGGTAGCTGGACACTTGATGTAGGCGACTTGCCGTTCTCGTGTACAACCCGTCCGACGTACTGTTGCTGACGGAACTGGATCTGTAATTCACAAGAAAATCAACAGTTTACAAACAATATCCGTGACTACGAGTATAAAGTGTTTTTTGTTTTTGTTGTTGTTGTTTTGTTTTGTGGAGTTGTGTGTGTGTGAGTGTGTGTGGTGTGTGTGTGTGTGTGTGTGTGTGTGTGTGTGTGTGTGTGTGTGTGTGTGAGTGTGCGCGCGCTTGGTTTAAAAATGTGAATTACGATTTCTTTTTTAACTGTTGGCTCCAGCATTGCAGTTCCTTCAATAGAGTGCTTTCCGTTATGGTATTTATTTTACCGAACGTCTTCATTTTTCTTTGATGACCTTCCATTTACGTCTGCCCCCCCCCCCCCCCCCCCCCCCCCCCCCCTCCCCCACAAACTCCAGTCTTCTCGACCTCGACCCCGCCCCTTGCCGAAAAAAAAAAAAAAAAAGGAAACGGAGGCTGAGGCCCGAAAAAAACACTAGTTCGTGACGGATCTCGGCCGCTAGTCATGTAATCACTCTTACGGACAACTTGAAAGCGTTTCCTGTCAAGTCGGCTGATTGCCAGGAGCAACCCACACACCCCACACACCTAAAAAGAAGTCTCTGGGGGCAACCAGTCGTGATCACGATCTGCCCCTGATTTCACCGGTTAATTTGTTGAAGACGAGGGGGGGGGGGGGGGGGGGGGGGAGAGAGAGAGAGAGAGAGAGAGGGTGGAGAGAGAGAGGTGTTGTAGAGAGAGGGGGGAGGAGAGAAGAGGGGAGAGAGACACGAGAGAGAGAGAGCTAGTTCTTGCGAGAGAGAGAGAGAGAGAGAGAGAGAAGAGAGAGAGAGGAGAGAGAGAGAGAGAGAGCTAGTTCATGCTAGAGAGAGAGAGTTCTTGCTAGAGAGAGAGACAGACAGACAGACAGACAGACAGAGACAAACAGGAAGCGAGACAGAGCGAGAGAGAGAGAGAGAGTACTGATAGAGAGAGAAGAAGAGAAGAGAGATTCTTGCACAGAAGAGCCTCAAGGAGCCACCCGACCCTCCCCCCCCCCCCCCCCCCCCCCCCCCCCCCCCCCCCCCCCCCCCCTCTCCTCCCCGACGCTAGTCTGCTTCTGATTTCACCGGTAAATTTGTTGAAAACAAGAGAGAAAAAAAAATCAAGGATCCCCTCGCCCCTTCCTTCCACTCCTTTCCTCCTCCATTCTACTCACCCCCCCTCACCCCCCTTCCTCTTTCCACCCCCCCTTCCTCTTTTCCACCTCCCCTTCCTTTTCCCCCCCCCTTCCTCTTCCCCCCCCTCCTCTCTTCCCCCCCCCCCCCCCCCCCCCCGCCTTCCATTTCTTCCTCCTCTTAAGCAAGCTAGTGACATTCGGGTCTTACTCAGGTTGTGACATGTATGCTTTACGATAATGACAAGGGAAGTGCTTATTAATTTTGATGGATTGGTATGATTTCGATGCTGTGGCATGGTGTGTAGTTTAGGCGCTAGTGATTTGGGTCGTTTTATAGCGATCCGACCGAGCATTGATAGATTTTGGGATGATTCTCTCTCTCTCTCTCTCTCTCTCTCTCTCCCCTCTCTCTCTCTCTCTCTTTCTCTCGTCTCCCTCTCTGCTCTTCATGCTCTCTCTCTCTCTTATATATATAATATATATATGATATATATAAGAGAGAGAGAGAGAGAGAGAGAGAGAGAGAGAGAGAGAGAGACTTGTTTTTCTATATATATGTGTGTGTGTGTGTGTGTGTGTGTGTGTGTGTGTGTGTGTGTGTGGTTGAGAGTAAATACCAGGTGGTAATAACGTTCAACACAAGCTAACAGATTTCTCGGGTCTCCTTGGGCCACATGTCCCTTATTCATTCCCGCTCGCTTCCCTTCCACTCGAAGCATAATCGATATATTTCCAGCCCCCAGGGACTAGCCTACAACTTTGTTTGGCTGGCGCTTATACCTGCCCTTACTTGGTGACATTTTGATGGGGTCCGGGGAGTTTTTTTCTTCTTCTTTTTTTCTTTCTTTTTTTCTTAATCTTGTCTGCTGCGTTTCTGGGATTGGCAAAAATAATGATTTCTCCCGAGGATCCTTCGCGAAAGGCCAGCGGACAAGACATAAGCGGTGTAGTGGGAGTTCAACTAGTAATACTTTAGTGAAAGGGATGGGAGTGATGGCGGTGGTGGGGTTGGGCGGGCGGGGGGTGGCAGTAGCAAAACGATTTTTGACACAATTTTTAGCAGGGGACAATGATCTGAAACAAGAATGACTGCTAGCGTTCTAGAACAAGATCCAAACACATGGCAGGTTCAAAAGAATGCTATTTATTAGGACAAAACACAACATGCAAATTTTCGGGATAATCCCCTTTATCAAGCTACAAAATGACACTTTAATGACACAACAGTTAAACGGTGAAAAAGAATGAACATGTTGTTTAAGTGTCGTTTTGTAGCTTGATAAAGGGGACTGCCCCGAAAATTCACATGTTTTATTCTAATAAATAGCATTCTTTTGAACCTTTTCTGTGTTTGGATCAATGGACAAAGTGTAAGTGGTATACTGAGGGTCCAACTAGTAATACCGGACAAAATGGGGGTGGAGGTGGGGGATGGGGGCGGAGGGGGGATGTCTTTTTATGACAGTGGCCGAACGATTCTTAACATACTTTTAAGCTCGAATTTTGACCAAGGGACAAGGTAGAAGTCGGGTAGTGGGCATCTAACTTGTAATAAGAAAGGTGGGGTTGGTCGAGGGAGGGTGGAGGGATTTGGCAGTGGTCGAACGGTTATTGACATAATTATTATTAGCTTCATCTTTGACCATTTTTGACACTGGGACTCCAAGAAACATTTTTGTTCTAGAGGCCATGGCCAAACGACTCTTGACGTCTAACCTCGAATCCCCCCTCCCCCCTCCGGGTTGTATGTGAACCAGTCACGAATTCGTAATATAATCCGAGGGCAGCCGTGCGACTTCCAAGATCGCGACCGTGTCTCTATAACAAGGCTGGCGCTCTTTCTTACGTGAGCGGTTTGATGGGACTGATAGCCTCAAGTGCTGTGAATAGTATTTATAAGTAGAAGCACTCCGCGCAGTACAGTCGTATTGGTAATTCCCCATAGTCCAGTAGTAACCGTCACACGCCCCACTGCTGTGTGTAGTATTTATAAGTAATAATAATGTCTTGGAAAAGCACTATGTGCTCACCCTTGTCGGTCAGATACGGCGCTATAGAAATGACCGCTATTATTATTATTATTATAAGATCTACAAAAATGTATACATTAAAACTCATTTTTTTTATTTATTCATGTAGTCGTAATCTTGTATACCTCGCACACACACACACACGCACGCACGCACGCACACACGCACGCACGAACGAACGAACGCACGCGGGCGCACGCAAGGCAGAATTTGAAACCGCTTGTATTATTTGTAGGGGTGAGTTTTTATCGCAGTTTTAACCCCTTCACTGCCATGGTGTCTCCTGAAACCGACCAATAAAAGTCCGAAATCTGAAACCCTTCAGCTTTTTTGTCTTCGTTTTCGCACTCATATGAAAGGATTGTCATTCAAAGTAGATGCGACATGACTGAAAGGTATACTGTTTGCAAGGCGCATTCGTGCATCTTTCAGCCCGGAAATTTTGCAGGCTGGGGAGTGAAGGGGTTAAAGGCGTGAGAGGATGGAATGTGACGGATGTCAGGAGGGAGCGAAGTAGTAGCAGTCCCTGCCGTACTGTCACATTTGTAACGCCTCATAGCCCAGTAGCAGCAACTGTCACTGAGCACGCCCCATCATCAGTGAGTGAGGAAGCGCGGCGAAGCCCTCCGAGCGAGAGGCTCGAGACGTACACGTGTATTGGTCAGTCAGTCACAGTGTGTTTAGGAAGTATAACAATAGAGGGCCTTATACTAACTACTGTACTGTGGTACGGTGCGCTGCCTCCGGCCCAGGCCTGAAGTGCTCTCATCCTCCTTGCTGTTGTTGGCTGTGTGTGCAACTGGCGCCCCGACGGCAGCGTCTCTCTCTTGTTGAAGCTCAGCCGGCACCGAGTTAGGCCCACGTCGCTGAAAAGGAATCGGCGTGTTAGTCGGAGTGAGTGAGTGAGTGAGTGAGTGAAAGAGAGACAGACAGACAGACAGACAGAGCGAGAGATAGACTGACAGACAGAGAATGACAAAGAGACAGAGAGAGACAGACAGACATACAGACATACACTGAGATGGACAGACGTACAGACAGACGAGACAGACAGAGAGAGACTAACAGGGAGACAGAGACGGAGACTGACAGAGCTGGAGAGAGAGAGAGAGAGAGAGAGAGAGAGAGACAGAGAGAGACAGAGACAGAGACAGACAGACAGACAGACAGACAGACAGACAGACAGACAGACAGAGACAGAGAGAGAGAGAGAGCGAGCGAGTTTGGGAAGAGGAGGGGGGGGGGGAGGGGGATAAGGGGAAAAGGGAAGGGAAGGGAAGGGACGAGAGCAGCAGTGACGGATGTTCGGAACGGCCGGCGTGGGGTTGGCATACAGACAGCTAGGCTTGTTTGTGGCCATGCTGTGTGTGTATTGATGAGACCGTCACAGCCTCACGCGGTCACCTGGCTGTCTGTCTGTCTCGCAGCTCTTTGTTGTATTGTGCGGATTGTAGCACTTTGGATTACCTTACCGGCGGCAGTTTTTTTCGATCACTTTGCACTGCTTCACTGGTGACTACAACGCTGGAGCTCATCGACTGGTGTACTTTGGATCACTGACTGCAGTTCTTTGAGTCGCTTACTGCAGTACTTTGGATCAGTGCCTGCAGTACTTTGGGTCACTTACTTCAGTACTTTGGGTCATTTACTGAAGGAGTTTGGATTACTTACTGTAGTACTTTGGATCATTGACTTCTGTACTTTGGATCACAGACAGCGGTACTTCGGGACACTTACTGCAGTACTTTGGATCACTGACTGCTGTACTTTGGATCACTGACTGCGGTACTTTGGATCACTGACTGCGGTACTTTGGGTCACTCATTCGTGGCAACTAGCAGTACATTGGATCAATGACTGCAGCTCTTGAGTCATTAACTGCTGGTTACGCCACTTTGAATCACTGACTTCAACACTTTGGATCACTTACAGCAGTACTTTGGATCTCTAGCTGCAGCATTTGGATCACTTTGCATCACGTTGGTTCATTTACTGCAACACCGTAGGTCACCTTGGATCTGTGACTGCGGCACACTGTGACACGGACTGCAGTGCTGCAGGTCAATTTGGATCATTGACTGCAGTACTTTGTGGCAAGGACTGCAGTGCTGCAGGTCAATTTGGATCATTGACTGCAATACTTTGTGGCAAGGACTACAGTATTGCAGGTCAATTTGGATCATTGACTGCAGTACTTTGTGGCAAGGACTGCAGTGCTGCAGGTCAATTTGGATCATTGACTGCAATATTTTGTGGCACGGACTGCAGTACTGCAGGTCAGTTTGGATCATTGACTGCAATACTTTGTGGCACGGACTGCAGTACAGCAGGTCAGTTTGGATCATTGACTGCAATACTTTGTGGCACGGACTGCAGTACTGCAGGTCAGTTTGGATCGTTGACTGCAATACTTTGTGGCAAGGACTGCAGTACTGCAGGTCAGTTTGGATCATTGACTGCAATACTTTGTGGCAAGGACTGCAGTACTGCAGGTCAATTTGGATCATTGACTGCAGTACTTTGTGGCAAGGACTACAGTATTGCAGGTCAATTTGGATCATTGACTGCAGTACTTTGTGGCAAGGACTGCAGTACTGCAGGTCAGTTTGGATCATTGACTGCAGTACTTTGTGGCAAGGACTGCAGTATTGCAGGTCAATTTGGATCATTGACTGCAGTACTTTGTGGCAAGAATTGCAGTATTGCAGGTCAATTTGGATCATTGACTGCAGGACTTTGTGGCAAGGACTGCAGTATTGCAGGTCAGTTTGGATCATTGACTGCAGTACTTTGTGGCAAGGACTGCAGTATTGCAGGTCAATTTGGATCATTGACTGCAGTACTTTGTGGCAAGGACTGCAGTATTGCAGGTCAATTTGGATCATTGACTGCAGCACATTGTGACGAGAACTGCAGCACATTGTGACGAGAACTGCAGCCCTTTGGACCACAGACCGACTATGTGTGTCTGTCACCAGGATCCCGTGGAGAGCGGAGATGTAAGAGTTCCTTTATTAATACCATCCTCTTTAAAAACCAATACACCTTTGCTTCCATTATTTATTTACACGAACTGATTCCTTTGTTTAGCTGCTTGGTGTCGTTTGATGGTTTACTTTCACTGTGTTTTTGCAGTAAACATCAAAATCAACAATCAAGTATGATTATAAAACTTGGGTCACAATAGAGAAAGAGAAGTACAGGTAACTCGTATTGTACATATTATTTTCATTCATAACAAAAATCGGTTATGTTTACACGTAGTAAATTATTAATAATAACAGCAATAACCGTGCACGGTTTTGGTGTATTTTGGGCTTCCCATACACATTTTGACAAAGCTAAAATAGCTCCTGTTTTTCTTTTTTCTTTGTACCTCAGTCTACAAAACAAACAATATACATAAATTATATTTTTATAATTATATACTGTCACGGCTGTTTATGAAATTTTCTTGGGACATACAGATACTTTATACCACAATCATATATGTAATACACATGGCATTCATAAAGAAAGTTTCCAACAACAGATGAATTGCACTTCAAACTTCTTCTTTTTTTAATGTTGTTGCTGTTGTTGTTGCTGCTGCTGCTGCTGCTGCTGCTGCTGATGTTGTTGATGCTGAAAATAAAAGGATTGCAAAGAAGATAAATTGAAGAAGAACAATAAATTCCGAACATTGCACGCTGAAAAGCAAAACGACTGAAACTTAAAGTGACATTTTATTCAGTCCTGTTACGAAAGAACATGATTCGTTCATTTATTTATTCGTTCATTCGCTCGCTCATCCGGTCGCTCTTTTTAAGTGTTTGTGTTGATCTGACCATAACAATAACAATAATAATAGTATTAATATCTTTATGCGCCAAATCCCTCTATGATACACTGTGGGACTCAAAGCGCTGTACTTGAAACATTTGAACAGTACACAACTAATTTAAGCTGACTTTATTCCTCACTCTTTCCCGCATTCACACACACACACACACACACACACACACACACACACACACACACACACACACACACACACACACACACACACACACACACACACACGCCCGTGCGCGCATGCAACACAACACACAAACTCTCTCTCTCTCTCTCTCTCTCTCTCTCTCTCTCTCTCTCTCTCTCTCTCTCTCTCTCTCTCTCTCTCTCCCTTCCCCAGTTTCTCCCATTCCTCCGAATAATCACCAGTGAAGATGTCCGCAGAAAAACGAAGAAAGAAAGGTGATCCAATGCCTGTGAGAGGGTTAGAGTAGCACAGAGTAGGCAATAAGTAAAGAGAAAGGTTTTAAGAGAAGTTATAAACTGTGAGAGAACTGCAGTGCTGGATGTGAGCAGGAAGTCTGTTCCAGACAAGAGAAGACTGAGACAGACAGAGAGAGAGAGACATGTTGTTGTAAACGACCGGTAACCAAAGTCCTTAAGTTTCCATCTTGCGCTTGTGAGAAAGAGTTTTTTTGTTTTGTTTCTTCTTCTTCTTCTTCTTCTTCTTCTTCTTCCTCTTCTTCTTCTTCTTCTCCACCTCCTCCTCCTCCTCTGTCTGTCTGTCTGTGTCTGTCTGTCTGTCTGTCTGTCTGTCTGTGTCTGTCTGTCTG
>JABMCL010002319.1:535000-537500 GCA_018857735.1 Alviniconcha marisindica
TGTGTGTGTGTGTGTGTGTGTGTGTGTGTGTGTGTGTGTGTGTGTGTGTGTACACGACTGTGTGAGTACAAGTGTGTGTGTGTGTGTGTGTGTGTGTGTGTGTGTTGTGTGTGTGTGTGTGTACACGACTGTGTGAGTACAAGTGTGTTGTGTGTGTGTGTGTGTGTGTGTGTGTGTGTGTGTGTGTGTGTGTGTGTACGACTGTGTGAGTACAAGTGTGTGTGTGTGTGTACGAGTGTTTGTGTGTGGGTGTGTGGGTTTTTGTGTGTGGTGTGTGTGTGTGGTGTGTGTGTGTCGTTGTGTCGTCTGTGTGGTACAGTGTATGTGTGGTGTGTGTGTGTGTGTGGTGTGTGTGTGTGTGTGTGTGTGTGTGTGTGTGTGTGTGTGTGTGTGTGTGTGTGTGTGTGTGTGTGTGTGTGTCTAGCTACGGTCTTTGATGTTAGCCGTACACCTACACTACAGACTTCACTGCTAGCTCAGCTGACGGTTTGCTGGTGTTTCTGGCTTTTAGTTGTTTGTTTATTTGCCTGTTTGTTTATTGTTGTTGTTGTTGTTGTTGTTGTTGTTGTGTGTGTGTGTGTGTGTGTGTGTGTGTGTGTGTGTGTGTGTGTGTGTGTTTGTTGTTTTTGTGTGTGTGTGTGTGTGTGTGTGTGTGCTGGGGGGGGGGGGGGGTGCTTTTATTGCAGCAGATATAGTGAATCATAGGCTGATTGAACGCTTGATTTATTTTTTATTTATTTTTTCCTTCTAAGTTGCTGAGTGGATCATCCTCATCATCTGAAATGTGTTGGGCTTGTTGTTGTTGTTGTTGTTGTTGTTTGCCTCATTCTCTTTTGATTCTGACTTATTTACTGATTAATTGATCCGTTTAGTGTTCACTTTTGTATGGTAAACTCCGATTTGAATGCGCGCGCGCGCGTGGGGGGTTGTGTGTGTGTGTGTGTGTGTGTGTGTGTGTGTGTGTGTGTGAAATGTGCGTGTGTGCGCGCGCGTGCGCGCAATAATCTACTATATCCGAAGTTTAACTTAACATCTTAAGTTTATTTTAAGATCTTAGCTTAAGATAAATATTTTGGTAAAGTTTATCCTGAAAGTTTATCTTAAGTCGAATATTTTGGTCATTTGTTCATCTTACCCGGAGAGTCTCACAATACATCGCCTTAAGGCGGCCCTGGCGACCCTGTGCGGTTGATGGGAACTCTAAGAACTCTCGAAATTCACCTGTACAGCAAGATGTCCGGCATTCCTGAAAATGTACACCAAATTGTCCAGCGTTTGTGACGCAGCTCCGTTTTCCCAGACATGTAACTAGGCTGTGGGCAGTGGCATAAATGTACCTTTACACACACATTCGCAGACGCTGTACTTTTGTCTATACCAACTGCGGCACCTTTCTGTCTGCGAATCGCCTACTAATTAACAAATGCGTAGAAACAGAGAGCTAAGACACGACGATGCTTGGAAATAAACTTGCTGTAGGGCAATACATGAAACACACACACACCACACAACACACACACACACACACACACACACACACACACACACACACACACACCACACACACACACACAACACACACACACACACACACACACACACACACACACACACACACACACACACACTCACTCACTCACTCACACACACACACAAACCCAGTTCATGCAAGGCGGTGCGTGGAAAGTGAAAGTAAGCGCAGGGCTAGGGTGATGCGTGTAAACTAGAGAATTAACTCCAGGTGGGGCGTTGAATAGAGAGTTGAGGTAGGACGATGCATGGAAATAGAGAGTTGTGGCACGGTGATGCGTGAAAATAGAGTTAAGGCAGGATGATGCGTGAGACAGAGAGTTAGGGTATCGCAATGCATGGGAATACAGTTAATATAGGGTGATGCATGAAAATAGAGAGTTATGACAGGGTGATGCATGAAAATAGAGAGTTAAGGCAGGATGATGCATGAAAATAGATAGTTATGGCAGAGTAATGCGTGAAAACAGAGAGTTAAGGCAAAGTGGTAAGTTAAATAGAGAGTTACGGAAGGGCGAGCCATGGAAATAGAGTTTATATATATATCAGTAGAGAGCGATGCGTGAAAACAGAGAGTTTTGCAGAGTGATGCGTGAACATAGTTATGGCAGGGTGATGCGTGAAACAGAGTTAAGGCAAGGTGATGCGTGAAAACAGAGACTTAATGCAAGGCGATGTGCACAGGGGACTAGAGAGTAAAAGCAGGGCAATGCGTGGGAATAAAGAGTAAAGACAGGGTGAAGCGTGAAAATTGAGACTTAATGTAAGGCGATGTGCACAGGGGACTAGAGAGTAAAAGCAAGGCGATGCGTGGGAATAAAGATAAAGGCAAGGCGATTCTTGGGAATAAACAGTTACGGCAGGACGATGCGTGAAAATAAAGAGTTAAGGCAGGGTTGATGCGTGCAAATAGAGACTTAATGCTAGGCGATGTGCACAGGGGACTAGAGAGTAAAGACAGGATGATGCG
>JABMCL010002319.1:550000-570000 GCA_018857735.1 Alviniconcha marisindica
AACACGAAACAAAACGAAAAACGCCTACTCTTTAGAATCTTTTCCTTGAAGGTGAAAATAGCCTTACGCTCTAGAGCTGTGAAAAATGGGAAGCCCTATACCCCCCCCCCCCCCCCCCCCCCCCCCCCCTCCTCCTCCTCCTCCCCCACTCCCCTCTGTCGCCCTCCCTTCGTGAAGGTACACACGACAGCTGGAGGTCCTTCTCTTACGATGCGATATCCGACAGATGGCCGCTGGGGTTAATGTCGTCGTATCTGTGTACCTCACTCGGTTATTAACCCCTTCACTGCGCCAATCTGTACAATTTCCGAGCTGAAAAGTGCACGCATACACGCTCGGAAATAGTATGTTTGATGGTCCTGTAACAATCTACTTTCAGTACTGTGCATTTTGATAGAAGTCCTTTCACGTGTTCATACGAAGCGGTGGAAAAGCTCAAATGATTTCAGATTTGGCACTTCCATTTGTCATTTTCCGAGTGACAGAGCGGCAAGTATGGCGGTGAAAGTGTTAAGGCCCATTCCCACTTTCCCAATACTAAATGTGCAACAGCGAGAAATTATGGCAATGGCCAGATTTATGTGAGCGAATGTTTAACTTCCTTCCCTTGCACGAAGACCGACGCTTTGGGCAGAAAACTGGATTTAAAAACAACAGCAACAACAACCAAAAAAACCTTGTTAATAAAGCCAATTATGGCAGAGTTTGCAGCAAGGCTGCCGGAAAATGGGGCTTGGAGTTGTTGAAGTGTGTGTCCCATGACGATCGCGGATAGAAACCACATGGCGGTGATGAGCAAGACGTGCGCGCAATGCCGTCTGGAGGGTAGAAACTGATGGGCCTTCAGAGTAGGGAACTTGTGTTTCGGGCAATACCACCTTGCTGTGAACAGACATTATCTATCTATCCATCTATCTATCTATCTATCTATCTATCTATCTATCTATCTATCTATCTATATATATATATATATATATATATATATATATATATATACACACACATATATATATATATATATATATATATATATAGAGAGAGAGAGAGAGAGAGAGAGAGAGAGAGAGAGAGAGAGTACAACAAAGTCCAAACATGTCTTAATTTTGAAAAACTTTTACTCCAAATTTCGCCCATCTTGGGGTTTTTCAAGCCTGCCCAGTGCTTGACTAATTCTACAATGTTTTATATATATATATATATATATATATATATATATATATATATATATATTATATATATATATATAACACATTGTGTTTCCGTCCTACTGCACTGCCGGAAAGTCAGGGTAATTTGTTTTCATCTGCTGGTACAATATTGAGTTGATAATAATTGTAAACCGCAATCCAGCCTTACGTACGCCAGTGTTGACCCTGTAACATGACCGTAGACACGAGGTATGTCATTTGTGTGTCTGTTCCCGCCAAATGCAGGGTAGAGGAAAAAAGCTTTGAAAGAAAGAAAAGGAAAAAATTGTTGGAGGGGTGCACACACAGATAGCGAGATAGACAGACAGACAAAGTTAAATAGGTATAATATATAGTGTATCGGACAGTTGGGTAGGGCGAGGGGGGGGGGGCACAGACAGACAGCGAGGCTGTCAGATTACCGAGAGAAATAGATATATAGTGTATCAGACGGGGGTATCAGGTGGGGTAAGGGGTGGGGGGCACACAGACAGCAAGACAGACAGATTATAGACAGAAATAGGTATTATACAGTATATAAGTAGGGGTGGGGGGCACAACAGCGAGACAGACAGATTATAGACAGAGAGAAATAGGTATTAACGTATATTAGAAAAGGGGGCGGACAGACAGCGAGACAGACAGATTATAGACAGAGAGAAATAGGTATTATACAGTATATCAGATGTGGGGAAGAGGTGGGGTGGACACAGACAGCGAGACTCTCAGACTGTCACACAGACAGAAATAATAGGTAGGCCTTTTACATAGTGTATCAGACAGAGATGGTAGGTAGGTAGTGTTGCTTAATGTCCTCAGATGTCAGTTGACATATTAGGGACAAGCTGAGACCAATGCCGAAGCATGGTTCAATATAGCTTTACGTCCACGGAAACCAGAAGGCTCGTTAGGACGGACACCTCGACTCTCACACAGCTCCTGAACTATGCAGAGGGAGAGAAATACGTGTACTTTATATAGTCTATAGTGTACATTTCTGCACGCGGCCAGCAATCCTCACGCGAGCCCCATCCTTGCCCCCCTCCCCGTCCCAACCCCCCCCCCCCCCCCCCCCCCCACAGCCATACACATCCACTTTCCCCACCTCCTGCCCTTCCGTGAGTGAGCGCACACGCCATTCCTTCTTATCCCATCACATGATTACTGTGCAGCGACTTGGGGCCCGCCAGGATGAGGCGAGCGGCGTTTGCGTCAGAGTTAATGTCCCTGTTGCACGCACACCGCACTGTCTGAAATATGCAAATTACCTTTAATGATCGGCGTGAATAATACGCCTGTAAGGGTGCGCGTCACGTCAGGGTCGCGGAAAGAGGAGGGGGGGAAAGGAAAGGGAAAAAAAACGGGCGTCCACGATTGTTATAGTTACACTATTCACAACGTCACTGTTCACAATGTCACTATTCACAATACCACTATTCACAACGTTTCTGGCGAGGGCTCTTCCGCCTCCAAATCAGGAGGTTGCACCAACTGTTGTTAAATTAGAAAATAATGAGCAAAGTTGTAAATTTTATCAATCAATCAGTCAAAATGGTATTGGTACGGCAAAAAAAAACACGATCGCCCTGATATAACCGTACTGGTTGACTGGGCGTAAAACACCAAGTTACAAGTTCTAATCGCTTCGCATCATACAAGGCACATTATTTTCTAATTTAAGATCATAAGATAATACTTCATTGTCCTTAAAAAGAAATTTGCTTTGAAACACACCATCAATGTGACATGTGAATGAACAAAACCTTTCAGGAACACAAAAAGAAAAAAAGTGCTTAAACAAATTACAGTTATAGCTAAAACAAGTTAATAACAACATAAGATAACATATGCACACACGCACGCATGCACACACACACACACACACACACACACACACACACACGCACGCACGCACGCACGCACGCACGCACGCACGCACGCACGCACGCACGCACGCGCGCGCGCGCGCACACTAACAACAACAACCAAACAAAACAATAACAACAACAAACAACAGTTACGGCAGCTTACGCAAATTATACAGTCACCACCAAACTGATTCTGCCTTAAAGGCTGGCAGCGGTATGACCCATTTTTCTTGTGTTTCTTCGTTTCGTGTGTGAAGAGGCAAAGTCGCAGGATCCCAACACATCAAAGTTTAAAAAGAACGCTGATTTAATATGACGATATAAAACGTGCAACTTTTCGGGGTAAGCCCCCTGTTCAGGCGAGAAAGCAACAGCAAATCGGTTAAAATTATAATGTACTTATCCGGTTTCAGTTGTCAAAGTCGCAGTGAAGACAATGTCCATACATAAGCCATGCTTTTTGATGAGAAAGGAGAGGCGAAGAGAGCATCCAACCAACATCAGTCCGCTTATCACAAATGTAACTAGCCTAGCGCATTAACCCATGGACCTATATATATATATAGGTCCACGCATTAACCCTTAGGTCCATTCGGCTCGCATCCCTGGGTGTTGAAGGATCAGTTTTTGTCTACAGAAAAATCGTGATGCCTCTCTGTCATTGTCGTTTCTACTTTGGCGGATTGCATTCTCTGTGGAAATATATGATACATCTCTTTTCACCGTGTGGCAAGCGCCAGTGCACACACACACAGTTTATGTTGCATTCTCGTTGTAGTTATTCAATCATTTATTGCCCCATCGGGGATTTTTCGCTCGTCGTGTCATTACAGTTTACCGTCCAGACAGAACTGCCTCACGCTAGGCAGTTTTATACAGCATCCGCAGAGAACTGGATTCCTCGTTTTGCGAGGGACCGCTATAAAGTAGAGCAGAATTACCATTGTTCAGAGGCCAGGAGCTGTGTGAAAGTCGAGGTGGCCGTCCTGGGGTCCCTGTCCCTAATAGTCCTTATGGTTTTTGTGGACGAAAAGCAACATTTGAAGAAGAAGAAAGTCGAGGTGGCCGTCCTGGGCTCCTCGTCCCTATTAGTCCTTAATACGGTCTCCGTGGACGTAAAGCAACACTGAACTGAACTATATGTATGACAGAGCTCAGGAGCTGTGTGAAAGTCGAGGTGGCCGTCGTGGGGTCCCCGTCCCTAATATAGTCTCTGTGGACGTAAAGTACCATTTGAAGAAGAAGAAAAAGTCGCTCCGGATCAGAGTTCATATGACGTCCTAAGGGCAATGAATGGGTTAAACAGACCAGTGCTTTTAAAGGGCGTGAACGGGAAGGATGACACCCAGAGCTCAGGAGCTGCGTTGTAGCTCAGGAGCTGTACGGGCTCCTCGTCCGTAATAGTCTTCATGGTCTCCGTGGACGTACAGCAACGTTGAAGAAAGACGACACCCAGAGCTCAGGAGCTGCGTGAAAGTCGAGGTGGCCGTCCTGGGCTCCTCGTTCGTAATAGTCTTCATGGTCTCCGTGGACGTACAGCAACGTTGAAGAAAGACGAAACCCAGAGTTCAGGAGCTGTGTGAAAGTCGAGGTGGCCGCCCTCAGCTCCCTGTCCCTAATAGTTCTTAATAATTATGGTCTCTGTGGACGTAAAGCAACATAGAACATAACAGTACGTTAAACCTCGGTATACCGGTATTGCTGTGCGGCATATTCACAGAGAGTTATGCCCGTAATACCGTAGGAAAATCTTTGGTAAATAATACTAACAGCTGATTCTTTGTTTTTCTACTACAGTGTGCCATCTTCCTCTTCTCCTATCTCCTTATCCCTCCCACTTCCTCCCCCTTCTCCCCGTCCCTAATTAGCCTTATGGTTCCTGTGGACTTTAAGCACTATGTTTACTTACTTTTTATTCTCCTTTCCCGTAAAAATCTGTGGTTTATGGGCACTGTTTATGAGGGTATTTGCCCCTCATAAATGAATGAAACATTAAAATGGCTTACACCGCTGCCCATCTCAGTGCAAAATCAGTCTGGTGGTAACAGTGTAGTTAGTACTAGGTGGTAGTTATATATCACTGGCAGGAGCTGCCACAAGTATCGTTATTGTCGCGACAAAGGTTTTGATAGTTATGGGTCTGTATCGTTGTGTCTCACGATACGCAGTGTCCTGGGACGACCCAGGACGTTAAAATCCTATTACTAACTAACCCTCGTTACACGTATGCCTGTCGGGAACTCTTTTTTTCTTTCTTTTTCTTTTATTACTTCTCTGTCCCTTGCGGGACATTCAGGTCGCTACCCATTCCTATCAGTGTGTGCAGTGTTTTTGGTGTGTCCAAACAATGGTGTGGCTGCCAGTGTTTGTGATTTTTCACGTGCGCACAGAGATGTTTATATGCATGCGATTGCACACGGGGGCTGTACGGACACCGTAAGAGTCTGCACTTGAAAGCTGACTGGGGGAAAAATCCCTTGCCTCACCGAGGGCTCGAACCCGCGTCAGTATTGCGCCTGGTTTTCCAGTCGGACGCTCTACCAACTGCGCCCCCCCCGGACGATGGAAGCCGGGACGCAAACTCCAAGCACTGGTTTATGACATCCTTCCTTCAACCACTGCCGTATTTAGTTACGTCATAGGGTCCAGAAAACTCAGCTAACGAGCAGTTTTTTGTTGGTGCTCAAACAGTGGTAAGTTTGTTACAAACGACTCAAACAAAACAAGGCGTGTTATTTATAGTCGCCAACAAAGTTTACACCAGCACAAATAAAACCACAATCGTTTGAATCGAGACGGAACTCTTCTTTTTTACCCGGGTGGATGCGCTCATGTTTACGTGCGTGCTTTGGCGCTAGGCTGCTTCTACAGTCATATTAGTACCCGAACCTTTCGGAGGGCGCTGACCGCGTCGGTGGACAGCTGCGCGGAGATAAAGAGTGCCCCTTCAGTGGCGTAACCAAATCTGGCAGAGTTTGGAAGAAAGTGCCGGAAAGCGATGCTCGGAGTGTGGCCGGGACGCTGAATCACAGTAATGGTGACCCTTAGAAATGTTCACCCTGAAAGATTTTAACCCTTAGAGATTTGAACGAAGCTTCTCCTGTAATTTTCGCCGGTAACTTTTGTCTTGACCGATAGATGAAAAAGGTTGTTGGTCTGAAAGACTGATATATATTTTCATATCCACGTCTATTGTTGGGACCCGTTGAAACAGGGATCATAAAACACGTGGATATTCAACTTTTGTCTCCTGTAGTACAGGGACCTGTCTTGTTTCAGGGGCCGCTTGAGACAGGGAAATTGTAATGCATATAAAACGGAGAAATTCAAAGAAAAACAACAAGCTGGCGGAACAAGTTTTCCAAATTTTCGGCACAAGTGTCTCCCTCGAGGGGTTATTTCTTGAAGCTGACGTGGATTGAAACACTGTTCTCACAACGGTTCTCAAATATATAAGATGACTAAAATGTATATAGACTGGGGTCTGTACCTTGTTTCAGGGATCGATTGAAACAGCGATCGTAAGACACTGAGAGAGAGAAGAGAGAGAGAGAGAGAGAGAGAGAGAGAGAGAGAGAGAGAGAGAGAGAGAGTAGAGAACAGCATACTGAGTCATTGCTGCACGGTGCGGTGCCCAGGAGCCACAGAGAGCCTTGTTTTCACACACACACACACACACACACACACACACACACACACACACAGTAAAACAACAACAACAACAACAAAAACACACACCTTTGGCTTATGTAGTTTTTATTTCTGACCAATGCATGAACCTTCGCCTTGTTTCAGGGGCCGGTGGAAGCCGGGATGAAGAGATGCGTGAAGCGACTGCTGCACGCCCGGGGATGGCGGGTACTGGCTCAGCGCGTGCTGCTGCTGATGCTCTTCCTCCTCACACTCCTCGTCATCGTGGCCAGACTGGACGCCGAGGCCAGCCTCAGACTCCTGGAGGCCAACACACTCGTTTTACAGGTAGGCCAGCCACTTCCTCTTCCTCTTCCTCCTTATCTTCCTCTTCCTCGTCTTTCTTTTACCTTTATTCCCCGTCTTCCTCTTCCGCCTTATCTTTTTCCTTCTCATCTTTCTTTTACCTTTAACGTCTTCGTGGTCAAACTGGACCCCGAGGCCAGCCTCAGAATCCTGGAGGCCAACACACTCGTTTTACAGGTAGGCCACCCCCTCGTCTTCCTCCTCCTCCTCCTCGTCTCTCTCACTTTTATCCCTCGTCTTCCTGTTCCTCGCCTTTTTCCTTCTCGTCTTCCTTTCACCTTCATCGTCATCGTAGCCAGACGATGCTGAGGCCAGCCTCAGAAACATGGAGGCCACTGCACTCATTTTACAGGTAGGACAGGCACTTCCTCTTCCTCCTTATCTTCCCCCTTATCTTCCACTTCCTCGTCTTTCTTTTACGTTTATTCCTCGTCTTCCTTTTCCGCCTCTTCCTCTTTATCTTTTACCTTCTCGTCTTTCTTTCACCTTTGTCGTCATCCTAGCCAGACGGTGCTGAGGCCAGCCTCAGAATCTTGGGAGGCCAACGCACTCATTTTACAGTAGGCCACCTTCTCGTCTTCCTCTTTTTCCTTATTTTCCTACTCCTCGTATTCCTTTCACGTTTATCCTTCGTCTTCCTGTTTGGCCTCTTCCTCCTTATCTGCCTTCTTCTCGTTTTTCTTTCATCTTCATAGTCATCGTGGCTAGGCGATGCTGAGGCCAGCCTCAGAATCCTGGAGGCCAACAGGTTCGTTTTACGAGTAGGCCACTTCTTCCACTTCCTTTCCTCTTCTCTTCCTCCTCCTCTCCCTCCTCCTTTTACACTGATATAACCGTAATGGTTGACTGGGCGTAAAACACCAAGTTACTTACTTACTCCCTCTTCCTTTTCCTCCGCCTTCTCGTTCCTCTTCTCTTCCTCGT
Organism: Alviniconcha marisindica; assembly: GCA_018857735.1. Classification (NCBI taxonomy): domain Eukaryota; kingdom Metazoa; phylum Mollusca; class Gastropoda; family Provannidae; genus Alviniconcha; species Alviniconcha marisindica. The sequence goes on from JABMCL010002319.1 coordinate 557,976, forward strand.
CTTTCTTACCTTTATCGTCGTCGTGGCCAGCCTCAGAATCTTGGAGGTCAGAACAGTGGTTTTATAGGTAGACCACCTCGTCTTCCTCTTCCACCTCTTCCTCTCATTCTCCTGCTCTCCCTCCTCTTTCGGCCTTTATAGTCATCGTGGCCAGACTTGGAATCCTGGAGACCCACTTCGCTTTCATGCTTTTTCTGCTTATCATTGTCCTCTAACTCCTACTTTTTCTTCTTCCTCCTCCTCCGCTTCCTCTTTTTAAAAATTTAAAGTCCTTTTACATGAGTGATATTAGTCTGATCGTACAATTATCTTACATTAACAACATGTATTAGCAAGTGGCACCAATAGAAATTTGTAGTTTTGTTGTTGTTGTTGTTGTTATTGTTGTTTTTAAAGCACGTGTCCGACGACGTCGTTCATTGTGTGCAGGGTGGGTTTCCGGCTCAGGCCATCAACAGCTCCACGTCCAAACTGCTCGGCCTCCAGCTCCACCCACACCCCCACCCCAACCCCCACCTGATCCCGTCCCATCAGCGGACCGGCACGACCCCAGCGGTTAAGGCCGACCTGCGGCTGGCGACCTGGGTGGCAGCGCAGAAACCCAAGTGGTTCAAATCCTTCTACCAGCCGGAGCTGCGGCGGCGAGAGCGGGCCCCGAGCTGCGCCAAGCTGATAGCCGGGGACGAGGAGGAGCAGAAGTTCAGCCGAGCGTTTATGGAGCGCCACGAGCGCCTGGAGAAGCCGCCGGCGGTGTACCTGGAGGAGACGCGCAACTGCAGCAAGTTCATCGCGGACCGCGGCTACATCATGTCGGCCACGGCGGAGGAGGAGGCCTTCCCCATCGCCTACAGCATCATGATGTACACCGGCGTGGAGCAGGCTGAGCGCATGCTGCGCGCCATCTACCGGCCCCACAACTACCACTGCATCCACGTGGACCGGAAGTCGCCTGAGGAGATCATCGCGGCCATGCGAGCCATCGCCGACTGCCTGCCCAACGTGTCGGTGGCGAGCCGGTTGAACAAGGTGTACTGGGCCACGTGGAGCTCGCTGGAAGCGCTCATCTTCTGCATGAGGGACCTGTGGCGGGTGTCGGGGTCCTGGCGCTACTACATCAACCTGACGGGGCAGGAGTTCCCGCTCAAGACCAATCTGCAGCTCGTCAACATCCTCACGGCCCTCAACGGCTCCAACATCGTCGACGCTTCGACTGATCCGTGAGTTGTGTTATGTGTGTTGTGTTGTGTGTTGATGTTTTGTTGTTGTTGTTGTTTTTTGTTTTCTTTTTGTTTTGTGTGTGTGTGTGAGAGAGAGGGGGGGGGGGGGAGGAGCGATGGTGTGTGTGTGTGTGTGTGTGTGTGTGTGTGTGTGTGTTGTGTGTGTGTGTGTGGTGAGGGGAGGGAGAGAGAGAGAGAGAAGAGAGGGAGAGAGAGCGATGTGGTGTGTGTTTGTGTGTGTGTGTGAGGAGAGAGAGGAGGGGGAGAGAGAGAGAGAGTAGTGCGATGTTTGTGCGTGTGTTGTGTGTGTGTGTGTGTGTGTGTGTTGTGTGTGTGTGTGTGTTTTGTGTGTGTGTGTGTGTGTGTGAGAGAGAGAGAGAGAGAGAGAGTTGTGTGTGTTGTGTGTGTGTAGAAGGGGAGAGAGAGAAGAGCGATGTTTGTGTGTGTGTGTGTGTGAGAGAGAGAGAGATAGAGAGAGAGAGAGCGATGTGTGTGTGTGTTTGTGTGTGTGAGAGAGAGAGAGAGTTAGTGCGATGTTTGTGTGTGTGTGTGTGTGTGTGTGTGTGTGTGTGTGTGTGTGGTGTTATTTATTCACTTTGGCAAGACAGATTCTGCAGTGCAGCCAACGTGGGCGTTGTGTCCAGAGCTGGCAAAAAGTTAAGGACGGACCTACTTAGCCTTGGTCTCACTGGGAATCTCTCTCTCTCTCTCTCTCTCTCTCTCTTCTCTCTCTCTCTCTCTCTCTCTCTCTCTCTCTCTCTCTCTCTCTCTCTCTCTCTCTCTCGACGTGTGAGAAGGCCCATGAACCCTCCTTCCTTGTGTCAACATCCATTAGGATTTCAATCAATATGTCTCCACAAAACGCCAATCCCCCCACCCAAATCCACCCCCACACCCCCACCCCCGCCACCACCACCCGCTTCCAACCCCTTCCCTCTCCCAGAGCGCGTCCTGTCCGATCTGTGACCTTATGAGGAAAGGCAGACATTCCCAGGGAATAGTCAAACCGACGTCAAAACAGCCAAACCCACGTCAAAAGGTGACGTACGTAGGCTACAATTTTCGGGAAACTTGCCTCCGGGTTTGCGCGAAGCCGTTTTATGTGATGGCTTCGTTTTCGATTTCCATCGACTGACTTCCCTGGTGAAAAAAAGCTTGGCCAATTTCGCTTCCTTCTGCTTCCAGTTGTTTGTTCCCTGCGGTATGACCAGACGTTTGAATTTGAAATTTCTGGTAATTCCGGGTCTCGTAAATATTCAGTGCTGTACCGCTGATGCCGGATATTGGAATTAGCTTAATTTGGGTGAGGGTGGGGGGATGGGCAGGGGGTGCTGTGTGATGTTTTTTTTGGGGGGGGCATTTACGTTTGGTTTTGCGCTGCGTCACATCCGGTTGCCGCTTTTCGTTGTGTCTCGTCGGCCAATGGGGGCGATCTGTTTTTTGCCCAAGTATGTCAATGGTCGATGGTTCGATTCTTCGCGGACAAGTTACCTGGCTTGGTAATCTAGGGATTCAGTGGGATATTCTGATTTTGTGCCTTCCCCTGTCTTTCCCCATTTGTCAATTTTTTCGTCACTGTAAAGAGTCGATTCGTATTTCGGTGTGGATTTTGACAAGAGAGGTCTGGGCTTTCAGCTTCTCTGGCATTTGCTGCCTTGATATCGACAGGAGGAGTCCACTCACTGGCATTTCTTGCCTTGAGATCGACAGAAACAATTCAGGCACTCACTGTCATTCCCTGCGTAGAAATCGGCTGAATACGTTCAGGTACTCACTGTCAGTGTCATTTCCTGCTTAGAGATCGACAGAATAAGTTCAGGCACTCACTGTCATTGTCATTTGCTGCTTAGAGATCGACAGAATAAGTTCAGGCACTCACTGTCAGTGTCATTTCCTGCTTATAGATCGGCAGAATAAGTACGGGCACTCACTGGCATTTCAAACTTACAAGTCGACATAAGAGTTTCAGGTTCTCACTGGCATTGTCATTTCCTGCTTACAGATCGACAGAAGAAGTCATGCAGGCACTCACTGGCATTTTCTGCTTAGAGATCGGCAGAAGAATTTCAGGCACTCATTGGCATTTCCTGTTTAGAGATCGACATAAGAAGTTCAGGCACTCAGTAGCATTTCCTGCTTAGAGATTTACAGAAGACGTTCAGGCACTCTCTGTCAGTGTCATTTCCTGCTTAGAGATCGACATAAGAGGTTCAGGCACTCACTGGCGTTTCCTGCTTAGAGATCGACAGAAGAAGTTCAGGCACTCTCTGTCAGTGTGGTTTCCTGCTTAGAGATCGACATAAGAAGTTCAGGCACTCTCTGTCAGTGTCGTTTCCTGCTTAGAGATCGACATAAGAAGTTCAGGCACTCATTGGCATTTCTTGCTTAGAGATCGACATAAGAAGTTCAGGCACTCTCTGTCAGTGTGGTTTCCTGCTTAGAGATCGACATAAGAAGTTCAGGCACTCATTGGCATTTCCTGTTTAGAGATCGACATAAGAAGTTCAGGCACTCATTGGCATTTCTTGCTTAGAGATCGACATAAGAAGTTCAGGCACTCAGTAGCATTTCCTGCTTAGAGATCGACAGAAGAAGTTCAGGCACTCTCTGTCAGTGTGGTTTCCTGCTTAGAGATCGACAGAGTAAGCTCAGGCACTCAGTGGCGTTTCCTGCTTAGAGATCGACAGAGTAAGTTCAGGCACTCACTGGCGTTTCCTGCTTAGAGATCGACAGAAGAAGTTCAGGCACTCTCTGTCAGTAACGTTTCCTGCTTAGAAATCGACAGAGTAAGTTCAGGCACTCACTGTCAGTGTGGTTTCCTGCTTAGAGATCAACAAAAGAAGTTCAGGCACTCACTGTCAGTGTCATTTCCTGCCTAGACAGCGTGGGCCATGGGCAAAGCAAGACCCGTTTATTGATTCACGTCGCCTCAGATAACAGTTTCAAAAGTGTCTGGCTGAAAACATGGTCTTAGTCGAACATTGCTTTCCCATCTCCCCCTTTGGACTGTTTGGGCCAGACGCCACTTACCATACATGTCCAATCAGCTGGCGAGGTGTACAATATCCTGGTCACACATGGATCGGCCAAATTTGATTAAAGGGGTGTGGGTTGTTGGACAAGTGTCAGAGGAGGGATTACTTTCCCTGAACTGTTTCGCATCACACCGACGTTAGATCCCCTGACTATGGTTATTGATTTCTCCAAAAGCTCTCTCTCTCTCTCTCTCCTCTCTCTCTCTCTCTCTCTCTCTCTCTCTCTCTCTCTCTCTCTCTCTCTCTCGATTTATGTATGTATCATTTTGTACGACTGCAATTTGGCATGATTTGCATGCTCTTCTGAACTCGTTGCAAAAGCACACTTTGTATAATATAATATATATGTAATAACAGTTCACTCCCCCCCCCCTCCTTTTTTCTTTTTTCTTTTTCTATTCTTTTCTTTTCTTTATTTTTATGAAGGCTGTACAGGCCGGTGAAATAAACGTCTATGCGTCTTTCCCTCTGTCTGTCTGTCTGTCTGTCTGTCTGTCTGTCTGTCTGCTGTCTGTCTGTCTGTCTCTCTCTCTCTCTCTCTCTCTCTCTCTCTCTCTCTCTCTCTCTCTCTCTCTCTCTCTCTCTCTCTCTCTCACCCAATCTCCCCCCCCCCACACACACACGATGGTCTGAGCTTTCTTGCCAATTACCCTTTTCTAACAAAACAAAAGCTAATGCGTTCTCAAACATGACGTGGCTGTGTTGGTGTCAGGTTCTGTTGTTTTTGCTGTTGTTTCACAACGAAAACAAATAATCTAGAATCAGACATGTGTGTGTGTGTGTGTGTGTGTGTGTGTGTGTGTGTGTGTGTGTGTGTGTGTGTGTGTGTGTGTGTGTGTGTGTGTGTGTGTGTATGTGTGTGTGTGTGTGCTGGCTGGCTGGCTGGCTGGCTGGCTGGCATTACATGTGCATTAACCTGTCGCCAGGACATGCCCACTGCTCCAATACTTCGACACGTTTGTAATTAGGAAGCATGGCGGTGCTGGCAAGTTTGAAAGATCGATCTATGTGATTTTCTTTTCTTTTTTTCTTTCTTTTTTCTTCTTCTTCTTTCTTCCGTATCAAACAATACTAAGGCTACAACAAACAGAGAGCAGGGTTGTTCTGCGCATAGCAGGAAGCAAATAAGCGGCAGCAAGTATGAACTCGAACTCGAATTAGCGTTATGTCCATCCAGTCCTTGCTATACTACACACACAAATAATTAAATGAATGAAGAAACATCAAGGCCGGAAGTGAATGACGTACAGTCTGGCGTGTTTCTTTCTGACGACAATTTGAGAGAACAGTTTTTAAACAAAGACGTTTGCAGCTCGGAGTTCTGACAGCGTTTTTTGACGTATTTTATACACGTGTTAGTTCAGAAAAGTTATTTTCGTCCGCCATGATAATAGGGACACTTTCAGAAAGTCAAGCGATGGTAGTGGTTTTCATACGTACTATCGTGACAGCTAAAGTAAAACAGTGGCCGAGTTGTGTCCGTGGCGATCGGGACGATGTTCTCGAGAGCATAATCTCTAGGCTAATCCGGCAACAAAAAGAGATAGCAATTACCATCGACGACGTTTACATTTTTTCGTTCAAGAGGATGATCGCATGTTTTAATCCAGCTCAAGAGTAATTTCTCCACACTTTGGTACGAATCTTACCCCACCTTTAAATGGATTTAGGTACCGTATGTCAGAGTTCACAGCCCCCATGAACATGTTTTCACCGTTGCTGGTCTCCTTTCGCTATCTGAAGAACTGGATCATCCTGGAGGGCCTGTCGTAAAATTCTCATGGGTAGACATGATGTATAATTATATATCCTATTAGCTACCGGGGAACCAGACTGTGCTTTGGATAGGCCCAAACTCCCTTTGTTTGTCGAAGGATTAGCCGAATATAATCGAAGAGAAGGTGTGTCAGGTCTGCGTGTGCCGATTGGCTAATCGCTAATATCAGTCATACTTTGGCGACTAGTTAATTGTGTGTATGGAGCCAATGGCAATCCCCACCTAGGCTGGTTTACGTCAATGGCGTAAACATCGTGGAGGGCATGTCGTAAAATTCTTATGGGAAGATTGTTATATCTTATGAGCTACCCGTAACCAGAATAGGACATAAACTGCTAGAGAAAAAGAGGGAGGGAGAGAGGGCAAAGAGAGAGGGAGGTAGCTAATAATACTACTAATATCTACGTTTTCGCCCGGAACAGATCCACGAAACACGGTCACTGGTGCACCAGGCGTGTTTACATTCTCCACATGTGTGGCGGGGCATGTTAAAATTGCCCTTCTCACTGAACAGGAACAAAAAGGCTGCAGAAACGTTCACAGGCCACTGAACTCCAATCGATTCGCTGAACTACATCAGTTGGGACAACTCAGAAGTGATGAGAGACAGACAGACAGAGAGACAGACAGACGGGAAGAGAGAGACAGACAGAAAGAGAGAGAGAGAGACAGAGAGAGAAAGAGAGAGACAGACAGACACAGACAATTGAGATTTAGCGCCGAGTCGGCCTTGATGGTTTTAAATATTAGGGCCAAAGAGAGACAATTTACAATGCATTAATACTTCAAGCTATAACTCACATATCGGCATTAAATGTGACGCATGTAAACAAAACTGTCACTTCAGAAATACATTTAATAAATTCGGACATCGTGGAAATCATGTCATTCCGCGAAGAAGCACCAGACACGTCCAAATTTACATTAACTGGAACAAGTCTGGAACAGAACGAGGCCCAGAGCGCTCGTGCAGAATCAACACACAAGGGAGTTAATTACGCTCGAAATACGTAACACAAGTACAATAACAAAAACCTGAGTCGCCTACGATAACTCTCACCTGGCATGCGTGTAAATACAAGGTACACAGACTCCACAAGAGGTACATCCTCTGCCTGAGTTGTTGTACTTGTGTTACGTATTTCGAGGGCTAATTAATTCCCTTGTGTGTTGATTTTACATTAACTAGGTAGGTCCAGCCTCTCTTTAGCATAAGTTGTTGTCGATCGCTTTTATATAGCGCTACTCTCCGCTCTCGAGCAGACTCACTGCGCTCGGGTGTGATTCTACATGAGTGACTAGCTTTTTATAGCGCGTTTTTGAATCTCCACCGAAGTGGTGTACTTACAGAGCTGACATGGCTGGTGCCACATGAAACTGCTGCCGTCTCGGCGGGTTCTGGGTACACCATACAACCATGCACCATGTCACTTCATGCAAAGCCACATACGTAAGGTGCATGCGTATTTAGCTGTAGCTACCACCTGCACTTTTGGCAGAAAGTTGATGATTAACTAAATAATGTGTCGACAGTGTCGGTCACCATGCTGTGGAACGGTTGCGTATGGCACGCAGGTGGCGATGTGACGGTACAGTACAAACTCCAAGCACTGGTTTACGACATCCTTCCTTCAACCACTGCCGTATTTAGTTACGCCATAGGGTCCAAAAAACTGTCAGCTAACGAGCAGTTTTTTGTTGGTGCTCAAACAGTGGTAGTTTATTACAAACAACTCAAATAAAACAAGGCGTATCATTTATAGCCGCCAACAAAGTTACACCAGCACAAATAAACCACAATCGTTTGAATCGAGACGGAACTCTTTTTTTACCGGGTGGATGCGTCTCGTGTTTACGTGCGTGCTTGGGCGCTAGGTTGCTTCCACAGTCTTATCAGTACCCAAACCTTTTGGAGGGCGCTGACCGCATCGCTGGACAGCTACGCGGAGACAAAGTGTGCCCCTTCAGTGACGTAACCAAATCTGGCAGAGTTTGGAGGAAGGTGCCGGAAAGCAGTACTCGGAGTGTGATCAGTACCCACACTCCGAGCATCGCTTTCCGGCATCTTCCTCCAAACTCTGCCAGATTTAGTTACGCCACTGAAGAGGCACTCTTTATCTCCGCGCAGCTGTCCAGCGACGCGGTCAGCGCCCTCCGAAAGGTTTCGGTACTGATAAGACTACCTAGCGCCAAAGCACGCACGTAAACATGAGACGCATCCACCACGGGTAAAAAAGAGAGTTCCGTCTCGATGCAAATGATTGTGGTCATGCTGCGGAAGGCGTTAAGCCCGTTCTTAACTGGGCCAATGTTTGTTCGCCGAGCATACTTCGGACAGTTCGACGAACTATGATTCGTTTCTTGATTGAACTTTTAGTTCGCCAAGCATGGTTCGGACAGTTCGACGAACTTTACTTCGTTCTCAACTGGCATGTAATGAGATGCAAGCTTCGGCCCGAACTTGCGGCAGACGCGCAGCAGACAGCATGATCGAAAATGTAGGCTAAAGTCAAGTCAAGTCAGTATACTTTAATCATCCCTCACAGGGTAATTCAACTAACTACTATCTCATTCTGGGTCCCCGAGACAAGGCTGCGCCTCCCACAAGGCTGCGCCTCCCACAAGTCAACAAATTAAATAAAAAAATCCCTCCGAAGCGAGTGAAGAACCTAGCGACACCGTCATCTGTTTTTATTTTTATTTCTTCCTCATCCACAGTAGAGCTCTGCTCTCAGCCAATCAGAGGCAATGTTCGTCGAATAGGGCGAATGTTCCCAGAACATGTTGAGCGAAGCTTTCTGGACCCCGAATATAGCTTCGTCGCAGTTCGACGAATACTCCCAACCAGGTTCGCGAAGTAAAAGTTCGCCCAATTAAGAACCGACTAGGTTCGCCGAATACTCCCAACTAGGTTCACGAACAAACATTCGCCCAACTAAGAACGTGCTTTACACGTGCAGTTTGAACTTATGTAGGCTTTCTGTTGGTTGTAGCGCAGGGGGTTTGTGCGGAAGGGGCGGGAGATATGAAGTGTTATTGTGTGGCGGGAAAGGTGAGGGGTGCATGTGTCCCTGGGTGCGTGGGTGTCACATTGTATGTGAGTGTTTTTAATGTATTTTACTTAATTTAACTACATTATTTTATGTGGCAGAGCTTGTGTGATTGAAGAAAAGTATCCGTTAATTGTTATGATTGCAACGGACAACAAAGTATTTTGAAATGAATTGAATTTTTAATTGAGAGAGACACTGACACTGGCAGATTTGGTTGAATGGGGGGGGAGAGTTGTGGGGGGGGGGGGCGTAGAGAAAGCTCAACTCCAACTCGAAAACTTTATTTTACAATGATTGTAGAGAGACGGGCACAGAGAGACAGACAGACAGAGAAAGAGAGACAGACAGTGCTTTCCTTCCTGCGCTGTGTACTTCTAGGTCTCCAAGGTGATGCCAGACATTCGTGGGCCGAGTAAACAGACTCATGGCGCAGGATAAACTGTACACACGTACTTCACTTTGTCGAAGGGTCAGTCGCTTACCATAAGCCAGTCTCTCTGACTCACTCCCTCTCTCCTCCTCACCTACTCTCTCGTCTCTCTCGCTCGTCTCTGTCGTGTTGCCCCATGAAGCTCCGAGCTACCGGGTTACGGGTGCAAGTGGAGCAGTACGTGCGTCAGCTTCAAGACCGGCACCGGACACTGGAAATTCATATCCATCTTTGCACAAGTCGTCTTTGTGGCCAGAGGAATTTGTGCATGAGACTGGTTGTTGCGAGCTAGTGTTGGGCCAAACCTAACCCAGAGACCCGCTGAACTAGGGATTCTCAAGAGATCTCTCTCTCTCTCTCTCTCTCTCTCTCCCCCTCTCTCTCTCTCTCTCTCTCTCTCTTTTGACAACGGGGTTTAAAGGGATCCCCCTCTCCCCTCTCTCTCTCTCTCTCTCCTCTCTCTCTCTCTCTCTCTCTCTCCCCCAAAAAAAAAAAACTTTTTGAAGTTTTCAAAAAACCTTTTTTTTGTTTTGTTGATAGTAATTTTTTTTTGAAAATCTAAGTTGTAATTCATGACAAATACGAAGTGTTTACTCTCTCTCTCTCTCTCTCCTCTCTCTCTCTCTCTCTCTTCTCTCTCTCTCTCTCTTCTCTCTCTCTCTCTCCTTCCTGCCTTTAAACAAAGGGATTTTTCCTTACGTTTGGGGAGTCGTTAATGAAGGGAGAACAGTTGCTCTCTCTCTCCTCTCCCCCTCTCTCTCTCTCTCTCCTCTCTCTCTCTCTCTCTCTCTCTCTCTCTCTCTCTCTCTCTCTCTCTCTCTTTTTTCCCGACGTCCGGCTTCGGTTCCCGTGAGCAGTACGTGCTTCCAGCTTCAGACCGGCACGGACACTGGACACTCCATCCATCTTTGCCACTTCGTCTTTGTGGCCAGAAATTTTGCATGCAGACTGGTTGTTCGCAGCTAGTGTTGGGCCAAACCTACACCCCAGAGACACCGGGCTGTAACTGTGGGAATTCTCAAGCTTTGCTGCGTGCTAGATAAGCCTGACCTAGCCTGACTTGGGTGTCTCGTTTTTGTTTTTGTTTGTTTGTTTTGTTTTTTGTTTTGTTGTTGTTTTATTTTTGACGTGTGGTGGAGTGCTGTCGCGCGCGCTGTTGCTGTGTTGTGTGTGTGTGTGTGTGTGTGTGGTGTGTGTGTGTGTTGTGTGTGTGTGTGTGTGGTGTGTGGTGGTGAGTGTGTGTCGTGCGTGTGTGTGTGTGTGTGTGTGTGTGTGTGTGTGGTGTGTGTGGTGTGTGGATGTGTGTGTGTGTGTGTGTGTGTGCGGCGTGCGTGCGGTGAGTGAGTGTGTGTGTGAGAGTGAGTAGTGTTTCGTGTGGTGCGCGCGCAGGCATGTGTGTGATGTGGTGTTGTGTGTGTGTGGGCGGTGGGGTGTGTAGTGCATGTGCGCGCGAGTGTGGGTGGTGTGTGTGTGTGTGTGTGTGTGTGTGTGTGTGTGTGTGTGTGTATGTCGGGCGTGTGTGTGCATCGCGGGGTGTGTGTGTGTGTGTGTGTGTGTGTGTGTGTGTGTGTGTGTGTGTGTGGTGTGTGTGTGTGTGCATGCAGGCGCGCGTGCGTGTGTGTGTGTGTGTGTGTGTGTGTGTATGTATGTATGCGTGTGTGCTTGTGTGCGTGCATGACGGGCGCGCGCGGGCGTGTCTGTGTGTGTGTGTATGTATGCGTGTGTGTGCGTGCGTGCGTGTGTGTGCATGCGGGCGCGTGCGTGAGTCTGTGTGTGTCTGTCTGTCTGTCTGTGTGTGGGTGTGGAGTCCACGCTGCCCCCCTCAGTTGACTGTGCCAGCCAAGGAGGGGACGGAGCGTGGCCGTGGTGACCGTATCGATCAGTGGACAGGGAGTGGGAGTGTGGGACCAGGTCAAGTTTAACGGGGAGGAGGGAGTGCTGCTGCCCTTGTTGGACAATGGGAAGAGGGAAGGGGGGGAGGGGGGCGCTGGTGGAGAGTGAAGGGGTGGGGGGGGGGGGAGGTGATTTAGTAACCATGCAGCAGGCAGTCTCCGATCGATTGACCCATATTACGATGTCCGTGACCCGCGAGTCTCCCTCTGTTTTTGTCTGTTGACTGTGTGTCTGCCTGTCGGTCTGTCTGGTTCTCTCTCTCTCTCTCTCTCTCTCTCTCTCTCTCTCTCTCTCTCTCTCTCTCTCTCTCCCCTCTCTTGTCGTTGTGTGTCTCGTGTTTCTCTCTCTCTCTCTCTCTCCTCTCTCTCTCTCTCTCTCTCTCTCTCTCTCTCTCTCTCTCTCTCTCCTCTCTCTCCTCCCTCTCTTCCCTCTCTCCCCCTCTCTTCTCCCCCACCCCCCCCTTCTCTGCCTCTCCCCTCTCATCCCTATCTCTGCCCCCCCCCCTTACCCTCTCCCTCTGTGCCCCCCCCGCTCTCTATCTCTGACCCCTCCCCCCCCACGATCTGTCTGTGCATGTCCCCAACCTCGATCTGTCTGTGCATGTTCCACTGTAAGCAGCG
>JABMCL010002319.1:585000-607500 GCA_018857735.1 Alviniconcha marisindica
ACTGCAGGAAGGCACGACGGCAATCATCTCACCTCCCTTTGCTCCATTCTGTTTCAGGTCCCCCCGACACCAACGCGCTGACCAAGCCCTACCTCGCCCGCTACGTCAACTGGAACACCAACTGGAAGGACGGCGACGGGCGCTACAACTTCCGCTTCCCCTGCTTCGGAAAGCGCGTGCGCAACATTTGCATATTCGGCGTGGGTGACCTCCCTTCGCTGACGTCCCGCAAGGAGCTGTTCGCCAACAAACTGTACGCGGACTACGAGCCTCTGACGTTCAGCTGCATGGAGGAGTGGCTAATGAACATGACCGTGGCCGAATACGCGGGGCAGGTGCTACTCAACACCACCTTCTACTCCTCGCTGGACATTGTCCGCAACAAGGTCGTCTGACCAGAAGTGGACGATCGCTTTTCTGTTCCCTGTGGGGTGTTCTTTTTTTCAGCAAGGGAGGAGTGGGGAGCTGGGGGGTGGGGGGTGGGAGAGAGATAGGGGAGGGGGGGGGGGGGGGGATTTGTCGAGATCGTCAAAACAAAGGATGGTTAAAATGGAGTTCTAAACCATGGCCAGGTATTATCAACAACCGTGTAACGGTCGTTTGGACCGAAGTGCTTTGGAAACGAGGCTTTCAGTCATTCTGGGGCTGGACCATGACCAACAACAAGGTGCATGTGTTGTGACGAACGGTGAGTTTATGATAGACCTGCGCTTCAGCGGTACTGTTTGGCAACAGCAAGGTCAGGAGTCGCTTAACAAGTTCAGTCCTGTGAGTGCAGAATTCTTCTCCCATCCTCCACCCTACCCCCACCCCCACCCCACCCCACCCCACTCCCCTCCCCTCGGACGTGAGCAGCATCGAGGTGAAGGTCGTGTGACTAGTGGACAAAGCTTTCGTGGATAGACCCGACATTCAACTTCCTGGACATGGTCAACAAGGTCAAGATCGCGATGAACTGCTGCAGGACACACTGCACAAATTTTGTGATATTTTTCCCTTTTATTTTACCTGTTTGGTGTGGGTTGGAGGGAGGGAGGGAGTGACGGACGGGTTTGGAGATTTCCACCAGTTTTCTCTCCTTCATGATGCTGATAAACTTTGATTCATTCCGGCAATTGTTTGTGCATGTGAAGAGGATGGATGGATGTAAGATGGATTCTTCCAGGCGTTGGAAATGAATTCCGTTGTTAGGCCATGGAATGAATTCCGTGTGGTCTTGGAAATGAATTCCATTGTTAGGCCTTGGAAGTGAATTCCGCCAGGCCTTGGAAGTGAATTCTACCAGGCCTTGGAAATGAATTTCACCAGGCCTTGGAAGTGAATTCCGCCAGACCTTGCAAATGAATTCCACCAGACTTTGGAAGTGAATTCCGTCAGGCCCTGGAAATGAATTCCGTCAGGCCTTGGAAGTGAATTCCGCAGATCTTGGAAGTGAATTCCGTCAGGCCTTAGACACGGATTCCGTCAGACCAGGGAAATGAACTCGGACAGGTTTTAGACATGAATGCCTTGCGAATGAACTCCGTCACCTGACATGAACTCCTCCAGATCTTGGAAATGGATACCGTCAGATCTTTGAAATTAGTTCATTTTCGACAAGACTTTGAAATAAAATCCGTCAAGCCTGCTTTGGAAATGAATTCCGTCAGACGTTGGAAATGAATTCCACCAGGCCTTGGATTTGGATTCCGTCGGGCACTTGGAAGTGGATCCTGCCAGGCCCTTGCAAATGTGTTCACAAAGAGAAACAGATGGGTACTTCGATTCATTCCTCCTGTTTGTGACTACGTGTATAACCTGCACTGCTGTTAACCGAGTGGGTGGATATCTTCTCCATGCCACACCTTGCTTTTTTCCTATGCGTTGCCTGTTACTCTCTGCCATATATTGTTATGATGTCATGTGTATCGGCCGACTGGTGGATCTCTCCATTGGAACTCGGTTTTATGATTAAGAGTACTACACGTGGTAGGCTAGTGCTACGTAAATTGTCAACTGTTGTGATTTTTTTTTTAAGCGCACTTTGTGCTGACAACATTTACATTGCTTTGTATAAATTTAGAGCTGCGGTGCTTGTTAAGAGCACACACAGCATGCGGACACATCTCATTGTTAGGTGCGCTGTTACCACTATTCCATCATTGGTCATGGGTGTTACTGTTAAAGGCACACTCCCGTGGCAACGTTAACAATGCCAGTGTCAGGGAAGACATGGTTGCACGGGTGAGAGGTGGCTCCTGAACCTTAGACATCCAGATTTTGAAACCAGACATCTAGAGGAGGTTCCCGATTTAGATCAAACCAGTCTTAGTCAATCTGCATCGCATTCTAGCAAAGTTTTTCATGTTGTGTTTGGTATCTCCTCCTCCCCCCCCCCCCCCCCCCCCCCCCCCCCCCCCGCCCCCCCTTTCATCTCCTCTCCTGTTTCTACTTTTCTTTCAAAAGACAGGAGTGCAGGGAACTAGCTGTACGTCATAGCATTAAAAATCGTCGATCTTTGAGGGCATGCTGCTGCTGTGACCGCCGCAGCGTGCTGGCCCTTGACTACTAATGTAGCCTCCAGCCATCCTTACAGCCCCCCCCCCCCCCCCCCCTCCACACACATACGACCCCCCCCCCCCCCCCCCCCCCCCCCACTGGATCCCTACAGGCATGCTGGCTCTTGTCTGCCGGTCTAGCCCCCTTGACCCCCACAGAGGTATAGAGGTGCTGGCCTTTCGTTGCCAGTATAGCCCCTTGGACCTCCACAGGAGTGCTGGCCCTTGGCTGCCAGTGCCGCCCCCTTGATCCCCAACCTATTTTGTCATTTGTCAGCTTTCATCCTTGTGGTGGTCATCCTACGGACCGCCACTGATTGCTGCCAATAATTATTGAATCGCTGATTGTGTTCATACGTAAGACATCACACTTGAAAGAAAACAGGTTGTGGACGCTACTGTCAACGACGGGGAAGCGCGAACAACGGTTACCAGCCTCACGTCGTCAAACGGAAGTACACAGACACACTCACTGGCTCGAAGACAGATTCGTGGCTACATACAGGTTTTCAATGGGAGAGAGACCTCTACTAAAGAATCTTTTTTTAAAGTCCTCGAGAGAGTTCAGGAGCTGTGTGAAAGTCGATGTGGACTGGGCTCCTGTCCCTAATAAGCCTACGGTTTCTGTGGCCGTAGAGCAACACTTCAACAACAACAAGGTCCTCGAACTCTGAGACCAGTTTCAATGGTTGAATTAAGCCACCCTGTTGGAACCGATGCCCACCACCCGGTCCTCCTACGGTTGTGCTTATGTAACCTAAGTGTCTGGGCATGGGGACGCTGTGTTGATGATGGCACGGCTACTGAAGTGAGAGTAACTGTGATCGTGGAGGTGATTCTGGTGACCTGGCCCAAACCACCGAAGTGAAAAATGTCGTGGTGCTGCTGCTAATGACGTGACTACCGAAGTGAAGACATCGCTGACGACTGGGAGTATTATGGTGCTGTTGCTGATAATGACGCCGACTACTGAACTATAGAGTGTCGTGGTGCTGTTGCTGATGACGCCGACTTCAGAAGTGGGAGCATCATGGTGCTGTTGTTGATGGTGCACACGTGCTCGAATATCACATTCGCAAAGGAACAGTTGGCTTCGCTTACAGTGTAAACCTAAGACTAATTGCTGTGTACATGGACCAGCCTGTGTACATGGACCAGCCTGCGTACGTGGACCAGCCTGTGTACGTGGACCAGCCTGTGTACGTGGACCAGCATCTCTAAATGTGCATTTTGTGATCTTTACCCCCAAACAGTACAATGCCAGTACGAAAACTTATAGGGTTATTATTCATTCTGTGCGCACAGTAACAGCTCAACCGTTAGTTTAATCACCAGGTAATCGAAGTCTGTAAAAAGAAAATTTATATCAGTATACAAAATCGAGCTTGCTTGAGCCTGACACAAAACCGGTGAAGCCATGCCTTCGAACACGACCTCACACACACACACACACGCACACACACGCACACACACCACACACACACACACACACACACACACACACACACACACACACACGCACGCACGCACGCACGCACGCACGCACGCACGCACAACACACATTGGCTTGTTGTCGAGATTCGCTTAGTTCCCTTCCTTGACTCCCCATATCATCATTGCAGTGCAAGCATTAGACATTCGTAAAAATAAATTAATCTCACAGACCCATGAAATGTAAGGGGCAGTACTATACCTTCGGTATTAAAATGGGGACGATTGACTGTCCCTATATCTACAGTTCAAAGATCACAGGGTCAGGAACAGTGATTATTTTGTTGCTGTTGTTTATGGTCCCATTTTCACGGAATTTGCTCACGTGAACGCAAAAAGTAATGACGTATAGGTTTTCGTACCGGTTTCGCCTTTGGGTGGTTGTATTGATCTTCAAAGGCCAGAGTGTTGTGTCCAGCCGGGGATTCACGCAAGATGCACGTGCTGTGGTCTGGACTCGGAACTGACCTTCTCCATCTCCAAGGCTCACAGTGAACGGGCGTTGTGAAAACCGCATTGTACACAAACTGCTAGCGTTTTTTGTTCTGTTTTGTTGTTTTTCTACACAGATTTAACCGTTTGTTACGTGACCGCCGAACTATTATTATCGTAGAATGTGGCCATGCTGTACTGCTGGGTTATTACTGGCATTGTGACAACTGCTTGTTAATCTTGAAAACTGACACTGACAACGATACGGGTTGGGGGGGGGGGAGGGGGGGGGCGTTGAATATTGCTGTAGTATGTATTGCGTCACCACACTGGGGAGGTATTATCTGTAGTATTCAGTAAAAATTACTGCGTCACGGTTTGTCCATTCTCTGTCATCTATTATTCGTCAGGATGAAGCAATACACCAATTGCATGTAATGACATAATTATGTCGTACTAGTCTCGGACTTCCAACGAATAGATTTCAGTTCCTATAATTATTGAAGTATGTGAACTACATGTATAGTATGTCTAATAATAGAAAGGCGACATTGAAATACGAATTTCATTGTTTCTCACAATACTATAGGCGAGTGTCTTTAAAACAGGCTGTCTATCAGCATAATTATCTGATTATGCGATTTGTGAAATATCCCAGTGATACATCAAAGCAACACACAATTGATTTTAGTCAAATCAATACAATGAGCATTTGAGTAAGGCTAAGAGCACAAGACTGTTTTGCATTGTACTTTCATACCGTCGCTGGTGTGTGTTTTTAGAGGCGGTGTCAATGTCTTTAGATGTCTTATGAACGTGTCGCCAGGGGAGAGAGAGAGAGAGAGAGAGAGAGAGAGAGAGAGAGCTCCGCCCACTGACATAAGGTCCGACAAAATAATAATGATAACGTAATAGTAATAATAAGTAGAAATTTGTAAAGCGCGTACCCCGCGGCTCAAAGCGATAACAAACATAGCACACATAATGCACATCGAGATGGAGAATGTTATCCTCAGTGTAACGAAAGCTAACACGTAATGTACACATCAACAAGGGTTCAGGCATGACTATGTGCAAGGTGCATACGCACACACCACACACACACACACACACACACACACACACACACACACACACACACACACACACACACACTCGCGCGCGCGCGCGGGCGCCCCCCCCCCCTCCCCCCCCCCCCCCACACACCACCACACACACACACACACACACACACACATTGTACACACTGATAGGGGTAAAGGACAGTGTGAGGCGTCGCCCACGTGTTTCTAAGAAGAACTACAGGAAACGTTTTTGTCTCTCGCTCAAGTACGATCAACCCGGCCCCTCCCTCGGGTGAGCTAGATAGAATTCGCCGAGAGGAAACGGTTCTGAACTGTTGGATGAAACTGGCGCTTAAAACAGGAGTGTTCCTCGTCTGTCGCGTGTTGATTGGCTAATCGCATCTGTCACTCAGTCCAGTCGTGTGTTGATTGGCCAATCGCGTCTGTCACTCAGAGTCCAGCGAGAGGTTAATAGTCTAATGGGACGAATCCGTGCTGAATTGTTACTTAAGGGCACGGTTTCCTGTCCTGCTCCTTCCCTCTCAACCCCCACCCCAGCGCCCCGCCCCTTTTCTGCGGAAGGGGGAGGTTGGAGTGGAGTAATATCAATCAAAACAGGACAGTACTGAGTCCGTAGGCCTATACCCTCTTCCCACGATGTTTGTTCAAGCCAGCTCAAACGTTGACTGCATGCAAAGTGTCGATGTGTTGAAATAGGGTTAAAGGTCGCGAAAGCAGGCAAATGTCGCCTTCGTAAATAACCGACTATGGCTACTCCAATACTGTTACTGTTACACTCCAAAATGTTTTTATATATGTATATGCGTACTTACAAAACTGGCTGCACGATGCTTAGAATTTGTACCGTTACAACGATTTTGTGAAGATTACCACAGGTGATTCAGTAGACGTTCATGACTTTTACCAAAGATGGAGACGGACTTTACCCAGCTGTTTGCTCGTGGATCATGACTTGAATTTACACAGTCGCTTTCTCTTCTGACGTCTCACCCCGACCTCCCCCACCCCCCACTTTCCCACACCCCACCCCCACCGCGTCAGCAGTTGTACTTTTTTTTTTTTTTATCTATCTCTCATTTCAGCCAATACTTAACCCGTGGTTTTTGCTATGTTTGTTTCCTTATGGTTATTATATGTTTATTCAGTGCATATCGTCATGATCAACGCCATCGATTATCTGTAACGTCGCGGTCACCTTTGAGGCATACAGGCAGAGTCGGTCGGCGAACCCAGTGAACAAATTCCATCGTTTCCTTTGCCATTCCAGTTATGGGGTTTTTCATTCCCTACGTCTTCGACGCAGTTTTATGTCCTTGAGTATTTAATTGGGCCCAGCTTACATCTGTGTGCTCCTTCGTCTGACTTAAGCTTTTCTAATACGCTGAGATTATCGTGCGGGTTCCCATTTCTCAAGACTTCCTCGCCATGGCCATTCGCTCTGTCCTCTTGTGCATTGTCCCGCGAAGGTGTTCCAGGGAGGTCGGCGAGGGTTTTTCGTGTTGACAGTTTGTGTATTGATTGACTGGTCGCTTTTATTTGGCGCTATTCTCTGTTTCCGAGCAGACTCACTGTGCTCTAGTCGCATGTGAAGCTAAATGACTTCACATAGCGCGTTTTTGAATATCCACCGGATTGGTGTACTTACAGCGCATCGGTTGTATATATATATATATATATATATATTATATATATATATATATATATATATATATATATATATATATATACAACGAAGCGCTGTAAGTACACCAATCCGGTGGATATTCAAAAACGCGCTATGTATATATATATATATGGCTGGTGCCACGCGAAACTGCTGCCATTTCGGCGCACGTTCTGTGTACACCACGCAACCGTGCACCGGTTTACTGTGTTATTCGAGGCCACATACGTTCCTCTGGTCTTTTGTTGTATGCTGGGTTATTCTAGTGTTACCATCGTCCACCGAACTCTGATATGAACTACAGGATCTTTAAGTTGCGTTTATTTTGTATGCGTATACACACGGGGAGGACCTCGGTTTGTAGTCGGTTTATAGTCTCATCCGAAGGACTTTTACCTACAGATTGGCGTCGAGGCGAGGCACAAAAGCTTTCCGGAGGACTAGTTTCCAAGGAATCTCGCACATATGAATTGTGATCTTTATTAACATTTGGGGAACGTGCGTCAATCATTGCGTTTCCCGTTGACTGTGTTACGTAATGTGCAAACAGCTTTGTGTAAAATTGCCAAATGTTTTTTCAAAGAGGGTGTGTTTCGTGTTTATTACCCCCCCCCCTCCCCCTCCCCCACCCCCCCCCCCCCCCCCCCCCCCCCCCCCCCCCCATCCACCCCCCACCCCCGAACTCCAGGCGACGCCTGAAAAAGGTTTGTTTCTGGTCAGGTTTGTATTCTGTATTCATTCCAAAGTTTTAATGTTCCCTACTGTGTTTGCGAAGGCAGCCGTTGCTGAGGGAAAGGCTGTGGGGGTGTTTGTTTTCGTTGATTGTGTCGTTTATAGCTCAGTGTGTGTAACTTTGGCTATCATTTCCAGCGGACTGGGGGTTTGGGTTCAGGTTCTGATGATTGTCTTATTGACACAATTAGACGGGAGTTCGCACGGCTGGGGTCTCGGGAACCTATCGCTCACCCATGCATGTCATTGCGCACCTGTAGTTGTGTCAGGAGCGATTTCATGCTCTCCTGTTTGAGTCGACTTGTCTTGCCTCTTTGTGAGTAGCTTGCCTCTCGGTTTGAGTCGACTTGCCTCTTTGTGAGTAGCTTGCCTCTCGGTTTCAGTCGACTTGTCTTGCCTCTCGGTTTCAGTCGACTTGTCTTGCCTCTTTGTGGGTAGCTTATCTCTCGGTTTGAGTCGACTTGCCTCTTTGTGAGTAGCTTGCCTCTCGGTTTGAGTCGACTTGTCTTGCCTCTCGGTTTGAGTCGACTTGTTTTACCTCTCTAGCTTGCTTCTCGGTTTGAGTCGACTTGTTTTACCTCTCTAGCTTGCTTCTCGGTTTGAGTCGACTTGTCTTGCCTCTCTGAGTAGTTTGCCTCTCGGTTTGGGTCGACTTGTCTTGCCTCTCGGTTTGAGTCGACCTCTCTTGCCTCTTTGTGAGTAGCTTGTCTCTCGATTTGAGTCGGCTGGTCTTGCCTCTCTGTGAGAAGCTTGTCTCTCAGTTCGAGTCGACTTGTCTTGCCGAGCTATGAGTAGCTTATTCAGAGACAGTAAAGATTCTGTGTTCTGTATTAACCAACAAATAACAATGACAATGACAGCTGTAATTAGGTGGCGGCCCTCAGCACACAACGTGACTGTGACAAGGTCTGCCCTTCAACAACACACAACGTGACTGTGACATCGTCTGCCCTTCAACGACACACAACGTGACTGTGACATCGTCTGCCCTTCAACGACACACAACGTGACTGTGACAAGGTCTGCCCTTCAACGACACACAACGTGACTGTGACATCGTCGGCCCTTCAACGACACACAACGTGACTGTGACATCGTCTGCCCTTCAACGACACACAACGTGACTGTGACATCGTCGGCCCTTCAACGACACACAACGTGACTGTGACATCGTCTGCCCTTCAGCGACACACAACGTGACTGTGACATCGTCTGCCCTTCAACGACACACAACGTGACTGTGACATCGTCTGCCCTTCAGCGACACACAACGTGACTGTGACATCGTCTGCCCTTCAGCGACACACAACGTGACTATGACAAGGTCTGCCCTTCAACGACACACAACGTGACTGTGACATCGTCTGCCCTTCAACAACACGCAACGTGACTGTGACATCGTCTGCCCTTCAACGACACACAACGTGACTGTGACATCGTCTGCCCTTCAGCGACACACAACGTGACTATGACAAGGTCTGCCCTTCAACAACACACAACGTGACTGTGACATCGTCTGCCCTTCAACAACACGCAACGTGACTGTGACATCGTCTGCCCTTCAACAACACGCAACGTGACTGTGACATCGTCTGCCCTTCAACGACACACAACGTGACTGTGACATTGTCTGCCCTTCAACCGCGCAACGTGACTGTGACATCATCTGCCCTTCAGCAACGCACAATGTGACTGTGACATTGTCTGCCCTTCAATAACGCAACGTGACTGTGACATGGTCTGCCCTTGAACAACACGCAACGTGACTGTGACATCGTCTGCCCTTCAACAACACACAACGTGACTGTGACATTGTCTGCCCTTCAACAACACACAACGTGACTGTGACATTGTCTGCCCTTCAACCGCGCAACGTGACTGTGACATCATCTGCCCTTCAACAACACACAACATGACTGTGACATTGGTCTGCCCTTCAACAACACACAACGTGACTGTGACATCGTCTGCCCTTCAACAACACACAACGTGACTGTGACATTGTCTGCCCTTCAATAACGCAACGTGACTGTGACATGGTCTGCCCTTTAACAACACACAACGTGACTGTGACATGGTCTGCCCTTCAACCGCGCAACGTGACTGTGACATCATCTGCCCTTCAACAACACACAACGTGACTGTGACATTGTCTGCCCTTCAACAACACACAACGTGACTGTGACATTGTCTGCCCTTCAACCGCGCAACGTGACTGTGACATCATCTGCCCTTCAACAACACACAACATGACTGTGACATGGTCTGCCCTTGAACAACACACAACGTGACTGACATCGTCTGCCCTTCAACAACACACAACGTGACTGTGACATTGTCTGCCCTTCAACGACACACAAAGTGACTGTGACATCGTCTGCCCTTCAACAACACACAACGTGACTGTGACATTGTCTGCCCTTCAACAACGCATCGTGACTGTGACATGGTCTGCCCTTTAACGACACACAACGTGACTGACATTTCTGCCCTTCATCATCACCATCACACAACAATGACCATGACATGGCTTCCTCTCAGATCTGTCAGTGTTAGCAGTCGCTGCTCCACAAAATGGCGACTGACTCAATATCCACGAGCCTGAAGCCATTGTCTCCGGAGACAGGCAAACGCCTGGAACATGGGTTTGATTGACAGCACTGATTATTCGGATTGATGGGGGCAGTTAGAGGGCATCATGAGGCGTGACGGTTAGGATTGGAACAGTTTGAGTGTATTGCCTTTAACTGGTTGTTACATTACGAGTGAAACTGTATCCTGTATACTATACCTCTACTCTTGGATCTCAACACACTGTCCGCTCAGGTTTGTCTTCTACACTTGCACAAATCACTTCATAGAATTCCCAGTCTAGCTGAAAATCCGTCGCGTATTGCTCACAACGTATATCTTCCTACTCAAATAGCGGACACGTGAGTTAGTTGTGAATTAACCATTTACCTTCCCTTGTTCAACCAAACACACGACGCTGTATCTTCTCTCTCTCTCTCTCTCTCTCTCTCTCTCTCTCTCTCTCTCTCTCTCTCTCTCTCTCTCTCTCTCTCTCTCTCTCTCTCTCTCTCTCTCTCTCTCTCTCTTTTTTTGTGCAAAACGTCTGTTGGCCAAGCTGAATTCCTCGCAAATTTCCTTCCGTTTCTAAACTCGGGTTTTAATACTAAAAGCTACTGTTCTAATTGTTTTCGCTTTGTTTTGAGACTGGTAGTACTGAATGTTTAAAAAGCTTTTAAATTGATTGTTGCTGCTTCACTCCAGACCAGCAGTGGATGTGATCTCAGGTCGGTTGGCTAGCTGCTGGTGGGTCACTGCTTATTGTGTGTTGCTGGTGTCTGCTGGGTTTCAGCTCACAGTCCCGTTTCTGTTGTCTGATTGGTTTCATAGGGCCGACTGATTCTCTTGTCTGACTGGTTTCATAGGGCTTAATACGACCTATTCTGTTGTCTGGTGGGTCTCATAGTCCCTGTTGATTCTGTTTTCTGATGGCTTTCATAGTTCTGATTGATTCTTTTGTCTGATGGGCTTCGTATTTCTGACTGATTTTGCATAGTCTAATGGATTTCTTATCTCTCATTGATTCTGTTACCCGATGAAGTTCCTAGTTCTGACTGATCGCCTTGTCTGATGGGTTTCATAGCTATTGATTCTGTTGTCTGACAGATTTCGTAGTGTTCTCAATTATTCCCTTGTCTGATGGGTTTTATAGTTCTCATCGATTTCTTTGTCTGATGGGTCTCATAGTTCCCGTTGATTACGCTGTCTGACAGGATTAATTTGTAGTTCCCATTAATTTTGTTGTCTTGGTTAGTTTCGTAGTCATTCCGTGCTGTGACTTACACCAGTCTAAAAATTCTTTTCAATGAAGTATTTCTGATTATTTACGTTTACTGAATGGTTTTATTTTAGAGTGAAAACGAAACTGAATGAAACGGGAAGCCAAATTTACTTAGGTAGAATCCTTGACAGCAGGCAAAGCATCGAAAGCTATCTTTTGGCCTACTCCGTGATAAAATGAAAGGACCTAGTTTGATAGTGTGGACTCTCAGTCTCAACAGTCATGTCCTTACCTTCTGAGTCCGCAGTTTCCACCTCCGGGGAATGTTCAGGAAGGTTGCGTCCCACCGAGATAAGGAAGAATGCATGACAACAGTGACAATGTATGAGGTACTATGGGAACAGAAATTTTGTGCTGCGTTGTCTGTTTTATTAATGTGTCTTTGTAACTATCAGTTACATTTTTTTTAAATGTACAAAGAAAAACGCGATTTTTTCATTATTTTTTTTAGTTCATGCTAACAGTATAAGCAGGTGTTGTTGTATGTTTGTTTGTTGTGTGTGTGTGTGTGTGTGTGTGTGTGTGTGTGTGTGTGTGTGTGTGTGTGTGTGTGTTGTTTTGTTTTGTTTTATTGTTGTTGTTTGTTTTAGTTTTGTTGTTGTTGTTTTTGTTTGCTTTTGTGGGGCATGGGGTATTTTGTTGTTGTTTGTACATATACTAGTTTTGGCGTGTTCACATTTTTAACAATTACTATATGAAAACAGAATACGTTTCGCCTGATATAACCGCAATGGTTGACAGGGCGTAAAACACCAAGTTACTTACTTACTGGTTTTGTTGGGGTGGGGGCGGGGGGGGGGGGGGGGAGGTAATTCATGCTGACAATGTGAGCGTTATGAAAAAGCGTACCGATGGACAATTCGTGCTACAACCTAGTGTCGTCACCTTCATGGAGCCATGTAATCCTACAGTCTAGCCAGCGGGACGTCGGTCACCCTCAACTGGTTATATGCCAGCGGGACGTCGGTCACCCTCAACTGGTTATATGCCAGCGGGACGTCGGTCACCCTCATCTGGTTATATGCCAGTGGGAAGTCGGTCACCCTCATCTGGTTATATGCCAGCGGGACGTCGGTCACCCTCATCTGGTTATATGCCAGTGGGACGTCGGTCACCCTCATCTGGTTATATGCCAGCGGGACGTCGGTCACCCTCATCTGGTTATATGCCAGCGGGACGTCGGTCACCCTCATCTGGTTATATGCCAGCGGGACGTCGGTCACCCTCATCTGGTTATATGCCAGCGGGACGTCGGTCACCCTCATCTGGTTATATGCCAGCGGGACGTCGGTCACCCTCATCTGGTTATGTGCAGTCACACGGTCTGATCGGTGATTATCGCCGGCTATCATCACCATCATTCATAAATATGCTTGCCATTGACCATTGAGGGGCGTTTTTGTTGTTGTTGTTGTTGTTGTTGTTGTTGTTTTTGGGGGGGGTATTTTTTATTCTTTTTTTATTTTATTTTATTTTTAATGTCAATCGTAAATTGACAACACTTTAGTCAACGTACTATGTTTAGTAGTAGTAAGGATGAACTGCGCAAAGCAAACGAAGCTCTTTGACGGGAGGTATGTACGTCTTGTTGTCCGCAGCTCTGCGTGCGCACGTCACTTCCGGTACGTTTTGCTGGCCATGTAAATTGACTTTGATTGAATGTAATCGTTTAAAATCCGACTGACTAGAAATGAGTCTACTTAATTAACTCTAGTGCCGTGTCGATACAGAGATTCTGAGCTAATGAGGGTGTGTTGCTTTGCAGTGATATCTTTGTCCTTGCACCAGGGGTTTTAATGTTCCCGTCTGCAGACAAAGAATTTTATGTAATGTATTTGTTCGTGGAGCAAGATTCAGAAATATAAAAGGTTCAAAAGAACGTTATTTATTAGGACCACAACAAAAAAAAGCGCCTAGATGTGTTTTGTCCTAATAAATAGCGTTCTTTTGAACCTTTTATGTGTTTGGATCTTGTTTTAGAACGCTAGCAGTCATTCTTGTTTTAGATTTCGTGGAGCAAGACAGTTATAATGATAATGATTTACTGCATGCGCATGGACAGGAGACTGTAATGTATTTGACATTGTTCCTAATGTACCTGTTCATGGACAAGATGGTGTCCGTGATTTCCGTGCTGAAATGGACGAGACATTGTTCCTAATGTACCTGTTCATGGACAAGAGGGTGTCCATGATTTCCGTGCTGAAATGGACGAGACATTGTTCACAATGTACCTGTTCATGGACAAGAGGGTGTCCATGATTTCCGTGCTGAAATGGACGAGACATTGTTCAATGTACCTGTTCATGGACAAGAGGGTGTCCATGATTTCCGTGCTGAAATGGACGAGACATTGTTCATAGTGTACTTGTTCATGGACAAGAGGGTGTCCATGATTTCCGTGCTGAAATAAACGAGACATAAATGTTCATAGTGTACTTGTTCATTGACAATGGGGTGTCCATGATTTTCGTGCTGAAATGGACGAGAGATTGTTCCTAATGTACTCGTTCCCAGAAAAGACACTGTAATGTGCGTTCTCGTCGCGCCTATAACATGTTTGTAATGTACTCGTAATGGACTGCAGATTGTTTGTAATATACTTGTATACGTAGGGCAGATTGTTCATAATGTGCTTGTACATCGACTAGAGAGGTGTGTTTACTAGTACACACGAGCAGCCGGTGTACTCAGAAAGGACTGAACTGATTTTCCATTCTGTCAAACAATTCTCCTTTTTGTAAGCAGTCTGCGTAAACTGCATCTGTACACACGTCTGTCAGGATCTTTTGCTTGTTTGATTATTGGTCAGTCTGACAGACTCGTCCTGATGCTAGATATTAATTTATTTTACCCTTGGTATCGTGCAAGTGCTTTCACAAGGATGCTGATTTTCGTTTTTTGTCTTTGTCTGCTTGTTTGTTTGTTTTTGAATGTATTCTATTTGTGGACATGCATTGAGGTGTTCTGGATACTCATACATTGAGACGATATTTTTCTTTTTATGAATCTTTTAAGGATTTATTTATGAGTCGTTTGTTGTTGTTGTTTGTTTTGTTGTTGTTGTTGCTTTTGTGTGTGTGTGTGTGTGTGTGTTGTGTCTTCTTCAAACCATGACGTACGGAGTGGTCAGTGTTCGCGTCAAGTTATTAGCGAGTATTACTTAGTCCTGCAGTTGCATTGCTTGGGTGATCAGCGAATCCAATCAAAGTATTAATGCCTTGTGATTTGTTGCATCAGTGACTATCGTTTAGCCCACGTCATCCGAGTGTCCCTGTCACGCTGTGCTTCCACGTCACCCCTTTCCAACGGTGTCACATTCGTCACGCTCTGTAGCCGTTTTCACGGGACATCTTTCCAACAGTTTCACGATTGTCACGATCTGTAACCTTTTTCGCGTGGCCTCTTTCCAACGGTATCATTTGTTACTTTCTGTAGCCTACTTCACGTGACCCCTTTCCAATGGTGTTACATTTATCACACTCAGTAGCCTAATTCACGTGACATCTTTCCCGTGGTGTCACATTTGACACGTTCTGTCACCTTTTTCGCGTGACCCCTTTGCAATGGTGTCATTCATTACGTTCTGTAGCCTACTTCACGCGACTCATTTCCAACAGTATCACGTTTGTCTCGTGATGTGGCCTATTTCACGTGACATATTTCCAACAGTATAACCTTTGACACTTTCTGTAGCCTATTTGACTTGACGCCTTTGCAACAGTATAACATTTGCAGCAGTATCACATTTATCACGCTTTGTAGCCTGTTTCACGTGACCCGTTTCCAACGGTATCACATTTGGCACGTTTTGTCGCCTATTTCACGTGACCCTTTTTCAACAGGATCACATTTGGCACGTTCTCTGGTCTATTTCACCCGCTTCTCCAACTTTCAGATTCGTCTCTTCGTTTAGTCCACGCCTGTCTTTATTCCACTCCCCCCCCCCTTTCATTTTCTTTTCTTTTCTTTCTTTCTTTTTTCTCTCCAAAGTATCGACATTTGCCACGTTCTTTATTCCTCTTGCCTGCTTTCCAAAGTGTCACAATTGTCACGTTCTTTATTCCACTCGCCTCTTTTCCAAAGTATCACAATTTTTACGTTCTTTATTCCATTCGCCTTTTCCCCCCAAAGTATCATAATTGTCACGTTCTTTATTCCACTCCCCCCCACCCGAAAGTATCACAATTATCACGTTCTTTATTCCACTCGCTTCTTTTCCAAAGTATCACAATTGCCACGGTCTTTATTCCTCTAGTCTCTTTTCCAAGGTACGACAATTGTCACGTTTATATTCCGCTAGCCTCTTTTCCAAAATATCGCAGTTGTCACGTTCTTTATTCCACTCGCATCCCCCCCCCCCCCCCCAAAAAAAAAAGTATCGCAGTGGAAGAGACTTCTGTCTGGTCTGTTCGCCACTCCATCTGGTCTGTCCGGCACTCCGTCTGTGACTCCCATCTGGTGTGTTCTTCAGCTCCGTCTGATCTACTCGTGACTCCCATCTGGTCTGTTCGCCACGTTCGACCGTGCGAACTGTAACATGACAACGGAGTGAAAGACCGGTGGATTCAGAACGAAAGTTTTGTTTTGTTTGTTTTATGTTTTTAATAAGTCATGGCACACCTTCGTCGATGACGGGAGATGCCATTTTGCAAAATTAACCAAATGAGACTAACGGATTTTTTTCTTCTCATTTGAACGCTGGAATTAATCTCAGAATCGCCGGACATTCCACTGGACAGCACGGTACAGCATGGCATGGAGGACAGTCTCAAAATCGCCGGACATTCCACCGGACAGCACGGTACAACATGGCATGGCGGCCAGATCAGAAGTTTGTGGGAGTGTAACTGTAGAAAACAGGGCAGCGGACCACTCGAGCACGTTAGACACTCTCGGCGTCTCATGCAGTGTTCTTTTAAAATTTAATGGTAAGAATCTTTTTTGCTGGGGGGCGAAACAGGCACTGTGTGGACAAAAATGTGGACGCTCACCCCTTTCTCGACAAGTTCATTGATCTTCAGTGGACGCTTTGAACGTACGCAAGCTGTGAGTCACACTGATAAATATTTAAGACAGCGTTTTGGGCATTGTTGTATGCACACAATTATCGGGAAAACGACGATAGCCAGCTGTCAGATGAACAGTTGTAGGGATCTGTATTCTCTTAGGCATGCTGACGTTTTAGACCTTCAGGTGTTGTGGGTTTTCCTGTTGGTTTATTTGTTCGGGGTGGGATGGGTTGGAGGGGGGGGGGGGGGGGGGGGGGGATGAGAGACCTGTCTGGCCTGTTGTGCGGTTTCCCATTGTTATGTCTGGGTTTGTGGACCTGACTTTGGTGTAGTTTGGGGTTTGGTGGTAGTTTTAAATAGTAGTTTGGGTTTGTGGACCTGACTTTGGTGTAGTTTGGGGTTTTTGGTGGGAGTTTTAAATAGTTCAACCTGAAATGAAATGAAGCTGTGCGGTTGACAGAACGTTAATATCCAGTTACTAACGAACCAACTAACAATACTGTTACTAACTAACCAACTAACATCTCTCTCTCTCTCTCTTCTCTCTCTCTCTCTCTCTCTCTCTCTCTCTCTTCCCCCAAGTCTTCTCTCTCTCTCTCCTCTCTCTCTCTCTCTCTCTCTCTCTCTCTCTCTCTCTCTCTCTCTCTCTCTCTCTCTGGAGGGTCTCTTGAGTACGGAATCTGTTGGGGAGTGAGGGGGTTATCATAAAGTTTTAGAGTTACCTAACTTTTGCTCAAACCATGCCAACTTCTTTCAGTACGCCAAGTTAGTGTCTGCATGCACCCAACGTTGGCCACTGCCGAATCACGACTGCTTTCGTCATTGTGGTGCTGATCGTTTTACCCCCCCCCCCCCCCCCCCACACACACACACACACACCCCAACTTCCCCGCCCCTTCCCTCGCCCCATATGACCTCACAACAGTCAGACGTTAACGTGTGAGAAAAGGGGACCTGCCATTTTAATTTCAGCAAACAGTTCTTTTATGTGATCTATATATAACATCTTTTGTACATTTGTACATTGTGAAAAAAAATTATGGATGCGAAATCAGTCTGTCGGTTTGGTTGTTGTTGTTGTTTGTTGTTTTGTTTTGTTTTGTTTGTTTGTTTGTTTGATGCAAACCTTGTTATTTTTATGTCTTAATTTGTTTTCCTGAGTAATGGAATGTATTCTTCTGTTGCTCACACTGTTTGTTTTGGGGTGCGGGGAGTGGCGAGGGGGCCGGCGGATTTTTTCGGGAACAGTTTTAATTTTGATTCCACGTGGCATGATGCTGGTTTACCTTGTCATTGTTTCCAGGTAGCTCAAGTTGTGCATTCCCTTCTTCTTCTTCTTGTTGTTCTTCTTCTTCTTCTTCTTCTTTTCTTCTTCCTTCGTTCTTTTTTCTTTTTCTTTTTTCTTTTTCTTTTTCTTTTTCCCGTTTCTCTCCATCTTCACGATGTTCACATTCCACCATGCATGGGATTTTTACCCAGTAATGTTTCCTCCTCTCACCAGCCATTCCATGGTACTTTGGTAGAGCCTTTAGGGGCACTCTCCAAGGAAGTATCTACGGTTACCAATTCCCAGTAATTGAGTCTTTGATGGTGCGTTGGATCATTTCTCCCTCTAGCTGTTACCGATTAAGGTGCACGATAGTTGTAGCCTTTTTTTTCCTCTTTTTTTTCTTTTCTTTTTTTCTTCTTCTTTTTTTGCCAGTACGTTCAAAGGAGAAGGTTTCTTCTCTTATTCATTTCCATGGGAAACGCTTTTGATTGGTAGTGCTAGTACGTTGAAAGGAGTTCTTTTCTGTCGCCAATGCCCATAATAATGCCTTGTGGGGGGCGGAGGTCAGATGAGTTCTGTCGTGTTTAATAAATGTAGTGTTGCGTCACAAGCGAAAAGGTTTGGAGGATTTTTTTCTTCTTTTCTTCTTCTTCTGTTATGTGGTCATTGCATGTATTATGATTATGATTATGTGTCCTGTATCGATAGGCCTGATGCACCAAGATCTCGCTTTTATTCCCGCCATAGTACTGTTGTACGACTTTGTGTAGACGTGAGTCTTATGGTGTCACATTTTTCTCACCTGAACGTTACTCGTACTGATTTTATTTTTATTTTTATTTTTTTTATTTTTTTAAGGACTGATCTAGCAGTAATTGGTCTAGTGCTTCCGAATAAGTACGGTGTGTAATGATCTCTCTCTGTCTCTGTCTGTCTGTCTGTCTGTCTGTCTGTCTGTCTGTCTGTCTGTCTGTCTCTCTCTCTCTCTCTCTCTCTCTCTCTCTCTCTCTCTCTCTCTCTCTCTCTCTCTCTCTCTCTCTCTCTCCTCCCCACTCCCACCAGCTGTGAACTTGATTTCATTGCGCTTGTGTCATGTCTGTAGGCTTGTGGGTGTTCTACAGCCTTGCAGTTGTAGTCTTTCTTTTGTTTGAATGTTCTTTAATGCGTGTTAACTAAAACCGAGCCAGTACAAATTCGACTGAGATTCTTTTGCTAGACATTACACTAGACAGCTCTCTCTCTCTCTCTCTCTCTCTCTCTCTCTCTCTCTCTCTCTCTCTCTCCTTCTCTCTCTCTCTGTGATGTAATGTCTCACATTTTTCAGAGAGGTTTTTGTTTTGTTTTGTCTTTTGCTAGTGTTACTGTATGTTCTACTATGTCGTCAATATGTGTACAGAATGAATGGCATGCGTTCTCCCCACTTCAGCGTCTGCACGCCTCGTAGCGACGCGTGACGTGACAAGTTGTTTGTGACGCAAGAAGTTGCTTGTGACGTCAGGAGTTTTTGCTGGAGACGTAAAATGTTTGGACTGTACACAAATAAACATTCACTCACAAGATTACTGCCGGTGTCCGAGAAGTCATTTTTTGGAGGTATGATGAGTTTGAGCAGTGACGTTGGCTTCCAGTGCGTGCGTGTGTGCGTGCGTGCGTGCGTGCGTGTGTGTGTGAGCGTGTGCGTGCGTGTTGTGTTGTAATTCGTGTTTTAGTGTTGGCGTCTTTGTTTATTTACTGGTGTGTGTGTGTGTGTGTGTGTGTGTGTGTGTGTGTGTGTGTGTGTGGGAGAGAGAGAGTATCAGTATGTTAATGGTGTTTATAATTACTGGTGAAGGGGGGTTATTGCTGTAGTTCGTTTGTGTTGTTGTTTTTTGTTGGTAGTGGTGGTGGTGGTGGTGGTGGTGGTGGTGGTATGAGTGTTTTGAGTGTGTGTAAGTTTGTATGTTTTTGTTTGGTTGGTGTGTGGTGTTGGTGTTGTTGTTGTTGTTTTTGTTTGTTTGTCGTTTTTGTTGTGTGTGTGTGTGTGTGTGTGTGTGCCCTAAGCGCTTACAATTTTTTTTAAACATACATATAGCCGATCGACAACAAAGATTCATATGTGCGCGCGCGCGCGCGACACACACACACACACACACCACACACACACACACACACACACACACACACACACACACACTCACACACACGTTCATCCTTCAATCGGGGGTAACCCAGTGAGTGTTAACATGACGTTAACAGAAATTCCCAACTGGTGCACGTTGAATCAAGGGAGGTAACTGCGCAGTTGCCCACGAGAGTGAAGCTAAGCAGTTGTTTCCCTTGGCCCAAGACCGCGCCTACCACACGCGAGTGCCGTGACCCTAACTTTCGGCAACATAAACATCATTAGGATCGTTGTGTGGTCATCGAAATCCCCATCGCGTACCGTCTAAGTAGTAGAAAGAAGAACTGGCACCCTGATTTCTGCGTGTTGCTTTTTTCTGTCCCCCCCCCCCCCCCCCCATTGTTGCTGTTGTTGTTGTTGTTGTTGTGTGTGTGTGTGTGCGTGCGTATTGGCCCTAAGCGCTTACATATTTTTTTAAACATACATATAGCCTATTGACAACAACAAAGTTTATGCCGGCACACACACACGGCACACACACACATACAAACACACACACACACACACACACACACACACACACACACACACACACACACACACACACACACACACACGTTCAGCCTTCAATTGGTGATAACCCATTGAGTGTTGACAGGACGTTAACAGTAGTTCCTAACTGGCGCGCGTTGAATCAAGGGAGATAACTGCGCAGTTGCCCACGAGAGTGAAGCTAAGCAGTTGTTTCCCTTGGCCCAAGACCGCGCCTTTCACAGGCAGGTGCCGTGACCCTAACTTTCGGCAACAGAAACATCATTAGGATCGTTGTGTGGTCATTGAAACCCCCATCACGTACCGTCTAAGTAGTAGGATATTAGAATATCAAAAACTAGAGGAAAAACAATACAATATAAACAACCTTACTGCCGAGTGTCAATGTAGTAGGCCGTTTGCCACGGATCCGCGACCTTGACCTTGGCTTCGCACCACGGGCAGCGACGCGTAGTTTGTACTGTCGACTGAGTGTCGGGATGGTCAGCTAGCGTTGTACATAGGGCGTATGCAACAATGAGTCAAGGCATTAAGAGGCCGTTTTGTCTGGATGCCCACAGGGTAACTGACTTATCAGCATTTCCCATTCAATCCTTTGAGACTGGCCCTAACACGGATGATCATGCCGGCTCAGACCGCATCGGGAAGCTTACAATGTTGACATATCTCTCTCTCTCTCTCTCTCTCTCTCTCTCTCTCTCTCTTCTCTCTCCCCCCCCCCCCCTCCCCCCTCCCCCCCCTCCCCCCCTCTCCCTCCCCCCTCCCCCCTGTTTTGTTTTTGACCGCATCGGAAGTTACAATGTTGACATCTCTCTCTCTCTCTCTCTCTCTCTCTCTCTCTCTCTCTCTCTCTCTTCTCTCTCTCTCTCTCTCTCTCTCTCCCCCCCCCTCCCCCTCTTGTTTTTGTTTTTGTACTTTGTAGGGGTGTCCACAGGGTAACCGACTTAAGCAAATCGCTAATCAGGACGACCGATGACAAAGCACCTGGACTGATGTAAACAAATGAAGACGAAAAGAGAAATGCAAAATGGCTGCCCAAATCAGGCAAGCTAACAAGCGGGTACGAAAGGGCCAGTAAGCCAAAGAAAGAAAAAACGCATGGTGGAAGAGAAGAGGAAAAACAAAACTCCGAAAAGAAGGGAGAGGCAAGAACTGTCTGCGTGCAACGGGACAAAGGCTGGATGCACTTAATCCGTGTACACGACGATACAGCCCACTTACCTGACGCTCACGAAGAAAGAATGAGCGGTCTCGTTAAACATCGAAACTACCCCCCTCACTCGTACATCGTAAATGAACGATATATCTCGAGAAACAAAAGAGCAAGCCAAGAGAAAAAGTGACAGTGAATGGCATGAACCGGTGACTATCCCAACCCCAAACCCTAACCCGGGGAGGCCACAAAATCGCTAGTCTATTGAACTAGAACGAACAAACCTTTTTCATCTTTACATATGATGAAACAAACAAGGATAAATCGGGAAAATAAATAAAACACCCAATAAAAGGCAGGCTCCCTGATGAGGTCTAGCCTGTTGTGAAAGCTAGAGTAAACACAACGAAAAAGACCGAAACGCCAAGCACCTAATACTAGGCTCGAGAAAGATGAAATATAGCAAGGAAAGGCCCAACTACTGGCAATGGCGTCGGATCTTCATCCTTGGAGATTCGAACTGGAAATTTGTCCAAGCCGGTTACCCTGTGGACACCCCTACAGCGCATGAGTGCACTGTTTCGTTCATGGATACGGCATTGTTGTCTATAACGCTCATCGG
>JABMCL010002319.1:617500-642500 GCA_018857735.1 Alviniconcha marisindica
GGTAGCACACACACACACACACACACACACACACACACACACACACACACACACACACACACACACACACACACACACACACACACACACACACACACACACAACACACACACACACACCACACATCACACACACACACACACACACACACACACACACACACACACACACACACACACACACACACACACACACACACACACACACACACACACACACAAAAGCCACCAAAATAAAAACAAACTAACAAAAAAAATTATAGGAATGAAATTAATTTGATCTACTTCACTAAAGGTTGACTCAGAAGTCAAAGTAATCATCCTCTCTTCTTTTTTTCTCTTTTCTTTTCTTTTTCTTTTTTACCTTGTGTGTTTCCATCTTGTTTCAGAACGCTTACAGTCAACTTTACTTCAGAGTCTTTTGTGAGGACAGAACGTTCAAAATACACAAGACGTACGTACGTACGTGTGTGCGTGTGTGTGTGTGTGTGTGTGTGTGTGTGTGTGTGTGTGTTTGTGTGTGTGTGTGTGTGTGTGTGTTGTGTGTGTGTGTGTGTTGTGTTGTGTGTGTGTGTGTGTGTGTGTGTGTGTGTGTGTGTGTGTGTGTGTGTGTGTGTGTGTGTGTGTGTGTGTGTGTGGTGGTGTTTGTGTGATGTGTTGTGTGTGTGTGTGTGTGTGTGTGTGTGTGTGTGTGTGTGTGTGTTGTGTGGTGGTGAGTGAGTGAGTGTGTGTGTTGTTGAGTGTGTGTGTGTGTGTTGGTGTGTGGTGTGTGTGTGTGTGTGTGTGTGTGTGTGTGTGTGTGTTGGGAGAGGGGATTGTTGTTGCTGCTATTGTTTTTGTTGCAGTTTTGTTTGTTCTTGTCCTTGCTGTTTTTTGTTTTTGTTTTTTTGTTTTGTAAACCGGGTATTTCTCTTTTTTCGGACAGGAGGGCGGGGATGCTAGCAGCCAGTCTTGTTTTACATTTTTAGACACTTAAAACCGAATTAGCGTGGGAATGGAGACCAGACAGCTAGAAATGATCGAAGGCCTGCATTTATGACACTAATAATCACGAAGACGAACCAGAAGAAAAAGAAGAACAACATCAGCAGCAACAGCAAATAAAAAAATATTTATTTATTTTAAATGGACAAGGAAAAAGAACAACAAAAAGCAAGAAAAGAAGGAGATTGCCAGCATGAAAAACGACATCACCTGATTGCGACAATGCTTAGTTCCTCAAGGGGATCGCGGGGTTCTGCAAGCTCTGTTCCATTGGACAGACACTGGTCACGTGCTTGAAGCCACGTGACAGCGTTGGTGCTGACGTAATAGCATAATCCCACATATTCGTCTGCGGAGTAGCCTTCAGGACACGTTCCTGGAAGAAAAGAAGAAAAACGTGTTTTTATTTATTTTCTGCTTCCTTTGAACTTACCCCCCCCCCCCCCCCCCCCCCCCCCCCCCACCCCCACCCCCCCGCCCCTCCCCCCTCTCTTCCCCACCACCCCTCCACCCGCCGCACCCCACACCCCAACTCGCCGCAACCTGCCTTCGCAAAATAATATCCTGCCATTTAAACCTAGCAACTTTGTGCGTGCGTGCGTGCGTGCGTGCGTGCGTGCGTGCGTGCGTGCGTGCGTGCGTGCGTGCGTTGTGTGCGTGCCTGCGTGCCTGCGTGCGTGCCTGCGTCTTTTTTTCTGTCTGTCTGTCTGTCTCAAACCGCCGAAGTCCGATCTTTAAAACTGACTCGGAACTCGAGTTGTCAAATTCAATAACGCTGTGATTTATTCATATATTTGAAGACTTCTTTCAATGTTCCTGTCAGTAACGATTTCAATAGTGCCGTCTGCATTAAGTAGTCTCGGTCACCAAATCTCACTGGCGAGATTATGGACGAGAGCACGGTTTGCAAAAACAGATGTCCCACCGTTAGAAACGCTATACCACAGTCACCTGGTAATAAAAACAAACAACAACAACAAAAAGGTGACGTGATCAAACCTGCAATCACATTAAATGATTAATCGCTCTGATTAATTGTCTTGGCAGAAGTTCGAATGATGATTAAGATATGATCATGCAATGCACACGCGTGACCACCACGCGTGCAGTGCATCACACAACACCACTCTAATGCGAAACACGATTTTTTACGTCCTTTTTTTTCTTTTCTAGCCTGTCTGGCCTCGCTTGTAATGACCGAAACACGCGATGTTTCCGAAGATCTTAATGGACCAGGCTATATTTTTTATATTTTTTTGGTCTCCATCAGTTACTTAACCTTCTGAAGCGGAACATCAGTCAATCAGTGGTCTATTGATTCAGATCGTTTATGTCCGTGTTAATGTCAGCGCTTGAAAAGGGAGGAACGGGGGTGAGCAGGGGGAGGGGGGCGGGGGGGAGGGGGGCGGGGGGCGGGGGGGCGGGAGGGGAAGGAACAAACAGGTATAATTCAGTTGGTAGAGCGTCCGACTGAAAAACCAGGCGCAATACTGACGCGGGTTCGAGTCCCCGGTGCGGCAAGAGATTTCTCTCCCAGAGTCAACTTTCAATGCAAGCTCTCTTATGCTGTCCGTACAGCCCTCGTGGACAGTCGCATGAATGAATCTCTGTGTGCACGTTTAAAAAATCCCAAACACTGGCAGCCATACCATTGGACACACGAAAATACTACACATACTGACAGGAATGGGTAGCGGTGGTTTCTAGTTTACTGAACAGATTGGCTTTTCTTTCTCTATTTCACGAACCAGATCGGCTTCCTTTTGTCTATTTTACTGAACAGATCAGCTTCCCTCTCTGTTTCACTAACAGATCGACTTTCCTTTCTATTTCACATGAACAGATCGGCTTTCCTTTCTCTATTTCACGAAACAGATCGGCTTTCTTTTGTCTATTTTACTGAACAGATCAGCTTTCCTCTCTATTTCACTAACAGATCGACTTTCTTTTCTATTTCGCTAAACAGATTGGCTTTCCTCTCTCTGTTCCACTACACCGGTTGATTTTCCTCTCTATTTAAATAAATGGATTGGTTTTCCTCCATTTATTTCGCTAAACAGATTGACTTTCCGTTCTCTGTTTCACTGAAAGATTAACCTTCCTTTCTGTATCTTTTTTATTTCTCGCCCTGATATAATCGTTACAGTTGACTGGGCGCAAAAACAGTAACTTCCTTCCTATTCTATTGCAACAGATTCCAAAGCTTTTACTTGGTACGGTCGGCCTCTTTAAAGGAACTAGCCCTCTCAAAACGTGTGCTGTCCACCATAGTACAAGACATTAAAGCCAAAAACGACCATTTATTAGTTTGTTGATTTTTTTCAAAATCGAATTTAGAGAAGGATGCCCTTGATTGCCTGCAACACACCATCCAGTGTATCACCCGACCTGACTCCGACCGCGACCACTTTGATGTTTCTCGGTTGCTGTTGTTGTTGTTTTTCTTCCCCTATGCGCGATGTGAGCACGCACCTCTGGTTTAAACAAAGTTTATTTACAGTCATGAAAATACGGACAATCAAAATCATTGTATGAGCATTAAACCCGCACGCACCTCTCGCACCGAACACCAAGAGGCTACAGCTAGCTGCACGGGATCTTCAACACTAGACAGTTTTTTTCTCTACACCCAGTCTAGTCCCGCTTACCGTCATTCAGGAAACCCGGTTTTTAAATTCGATATAAGAAAAATCAAACGGGCTATTTCAAAGCAAAACCCTACATTTCAAGTTTTCGTTTTTGATTTCATCACTGAACTTGTTGGGATAAAAACAAAACAAAAACTGTTTTCATTTTGATTTCTTCACTGAACATATTGGGGGGGAAAACAAATCCCCTGTTGTGCCAAAAAGGGCTAGACGGTGCCTTTAAACGATTAGTGTGTTGTTGGTTAGATATTACCTTGACTGGCAAGCGTGGCAACGATGCAAAGATGGCCCACAATGAACCCATAGAAGTCCATGACAAACTAGTTCGCCAGGGCTGAGCTGTGGAGAAGATAAAAGCAACAATGCAAACACACGCCGGTGAATTCATACAGCGATCAATCCTGATCGAACAGTCCAAGTAATTACTTCCTTTTCTTAATATAAAAAAGTAAGAAGTTAGATCACGCGATAGGCGAGTTACGCGGGACACGAGAGAGAGAGAGAGAGAGAGAGAGAGAGAGAGAGAGGAGAGAGAGGAGAGAGAGAGAGAGAGAGAGAACTCGAACTCGAAAACTTTATTTTCCAAGGATTGTAGTTTAGTTAAATACCTAACTAAACTACAATCCTTGGAAAATAAAGTTTAGACCTTTTTAACAACTAGTCCTTGCTAAACTATTGATTAAGAGAGAAGAAGAGAGAGAGAGAGGGAGAGAGAGAACTCGAACTCGAAAACTTTATTTTCCAAGGATTGTAGTTTAGTTAGGTTTATTTAGACCCGTCTAACAACTAGTCCTTGCTAAACTATTGATTAAGTGAAAAATGGAGAGAAAAGAAAAGAAAAACTTTACAAACTCTATTAATAAATAAACAGGATAAACAATATACGAACAAGTAAAATATAACTCTACCACTGTTAATGGTAATAAACAGACAGGAACAGTAAAATCATTCAAAATACTTCGATTATGACAATGAATAAATAGACAGACAGACAGACAGAGACAGAGACAGAGAGATAGAGAACTCAAAAAGCTCAACAATTTTTTTGACAAGGATTGTAGTTTAGGTTCAGTTTAAACCTGTCGAGAGAGAGAGAGAGAGAGAGAGAGAGAGAGAGAGAGAGAGAGAGAGAGAGAGAGAGAGAGAGAGAGAGAGAGAGAGATTTAATACTCAAGGATAGTAGTAATAGAATAGCTAGTCCTTGATATATTACAACACATAAAAGCACGACTGGAGATGAGAGGGGGGAGGGGGGAACACCTGTCGGAAAATCTGTCCTTAATACAATTATAACACAACCAATTGGTACAAACAAAACTGAGTTGAGAGACACACAGAGACAGACAGAACTACATAGATACAGACAGACAGAGATTGAAACACACAGAGACAAAGAAAGACACACACACACAAGGATGGGAAATTCAGAGAGAGAGAGGGAGACGGAGAGGGGGGGGGGCAG
Source organism: Alviniconcha marisindica (assembly GCA_018857735.1). Lineage (NCBI taxonomy): Eukaryota > Metazoa > Mollusca > Gastropoda > Provannidae > Alviniconcha > Alviniconcha marisindica. Next base: position 622,594 of record JABMCL010002319.1, read on the forward strand.
ACAGACAGACAGAGACAGAGAGAGACAGAGAGATAGAGAGACACAGTGAAAGACAGACAGATAGACAGATAGACTAAGAGAGACAGAGACACAGAGACAGAAATACAGAGACAGAGAGACACACACACAGAGACAGAGACAGAGAGAGAAAGAAACAGGGAGACAGACAGACAGACAGAGACAGAGAGTGACAGACAGGCAAATAGAAGAGTTACAGAGACAGAGAGATAGATTGACAGAGATAGAGAGACAATGGATGTTACCAGTACACAAAGGATCAAAGTAAAACTCAGTCTAACAAAATTGGAGTAAAATGTGACGAGAAAGAGGAACGAGCTTAACGACTGCCGCCTACGATCGGACGATGCAATACTCTTCATTATATACACGTTCGCACATAACACTCGTCGTTACATAATTATAGGCTAATATTCAACACTCGTCACTACATATAGGCTCATATTTAACACGTCATTACACACAGGCTCATATTTAACACGTCATTACATACAGGCTCATATTCAACGCTCGTCACTACACACAGGCTCATATTTAACACGTCATTACATACAGGCTCATATTTAACACGTCATTACATGCAGGCTCATATTTAACACGTCATTACATACAGGCTCATATTCAACACTCGTCACTACATATAGGCTCATATTTAACACGTCATTACATGCAGGCTCATATTTAACACGTCACTACATATAGGCTCATATTCAACACTCAGCATTACATATAGGCTCATATTTGGCGCTCGTCATAACATGTAGGTTCATATTTAACACTTCGTCACTATATAGAGGCTCATATATGCAGTGCACTCGCACTACATACAGGCTCATATTTAACACTCGTCACTACATATAGGTTCATATTTAACATTCGTCACTACATAATTATAGATTCATATTTCACACTCATCACTGCACATAGGCTCATATTTAGCACTCGCCATTACATATAGGCTCATATTTAACGCTCATTTATTACACATAGGTTTATATTTAACACTCATTATCACACATAGGTTCATATTTAACACTCATTATTACACATATGTTCACATTTAACACTCATTATTACACAACGGTTCATATTAACACTCACTGTTACATATAGTTCCGTACCTAACATCTTTACACAGAGGCTCGATTTAAGACTCATCATTACAGATAGGCTCACATTTAACACTCATCATCAGGTAATTATAGGTTCATACTTAACATCATCGCACAAAGGTTCATATTCAACACTTATCATCACTTATAGGCACGCACGCACGCACGCACGCACGCACGCACGCGTGCACACCCACACACACACACACACACAGGCACCCGCACACACAGGCATACTGATTATACAAAGCTTAATTTACACATTATATATAAGCTCATATTCAACACTCATCTTTAGATAATCCAAGAACTAACCAGCTAACACAACTGTCCACATGAGTCAAACAAACAGAAAGTCACATACAGTCAACCTATAAATGTTGCATATCTAAATACTTAATAAAATCACAAATCAAAACCAAAAAAAAAAAAAAAAAGGGGGAAAAAAGAAGAAAGAAAAAAAAGAAAGAAAGTCGAATCATTTTTACAATAAGATCCACAAATCCACAAAACCATAATGGTGTCAGAGAGCACAACAACGGAACTATAACTGTTGCATGGCCGCTGCTTGATGCAAGGTGAGCCAAACAAAACTATCGCCCGTCGAGTTGTGAAATTATTTTTTGGATCCGGTATTCGGAAAGTACCCAAATGTACCCGCTGTAAAATTGTGCACCTCGTCTTAAGTCTTCAATTTCGAATTTGAAAAATGCGTAAATCGGAAGGGGAAAAAACGTATATTTTCACGTTTCACCGACTTAGGCTGCGACTTTCGCAATGTTTTGTGCGACCTTCGCAATTTTGAAACACAATTTTCGTTGGACTTTTACGATTTTCAAACTCGATTAATCTCGAAAATTGCGGAAGTCGAACGAAACACTGCGACACTCATAAACAGTGGTAACATTTGCGTAGGTCGGGGGTATAAAAAGAAGAAGAGGAAAAACACGTACCTTTCTTGTTATTTACGCTGATTAAAAAAACATATCGGGTTATGTTACCAACATGACATGCGAATTAAAACATGCCGACGCCTAAGCAGGCAAAGCAGGTTTTAATTCGAAACTAAACATCTCCTGAAAAGTTCTTAAAATAGACTAACGCTCAGACTCCCCGCCGATGACAATACGTTTTACTCACCGCTCAGAAATCCTTTTGGTCATTGACGCTTCAAATGATGTCACATGCTTCTTACACCACCAGGCGCTTGTATTCTGAAACGGTATTACGACTGGCGTGTGTATATGTGTGTCTGTCTGCGTGTCTGTCTGTCTGTCTGTCTGTCCGTCCGTTTCGTCGGTCCAGGTCAGTACAACTCCCAGTGGTCCAGGTCAGTACAACTCCCAGTGGTCCAGGTCAGTACAACTCCCAGTGGTCCAGGTCAGTACAACTCCCAGTGGTCCAGGTCAGTACAACTCCCAGTGAAACTGACCTTAATCAGAGAGATAAGGACAATATTAACAAGACAAAACAAGACAAGACTTCCGTCTGTACGTGCGTGTCCTTTTCGTCTGACTAAAGCGTCCCAGTGAGAGAGAGAGAGAAGAGAGAGAGGGAGAGACAGACAGACAGACAGACAGACAGGCAGGCAGGCAGGCAGGCAGGCAGGCAGAGACACAGACAGACAGACAGACAGAGACACAGACAGACAGACAGAGACACAGAGAGAGCATGCAATAATTATAGATCGAAACTCGTCCAAACATAAAATTGTGTGCTACTGTGACTAGCTCTACATGTAAACAATTATTTTGCACGATTTTCAAATTGTTATTTTTGTCAACAGAACAACAGACAGACAGAGAAGAACAGCACAGAGAGAGAGGGAGAGAGAGAGAGAGAGAGAGAAACGTAAAGCGAGAGAGAGAGAGAGAGAGAGAGAGAGAGAGAGAGAGAGAGAGAGAGAGAGAGAGAGAACAACACAGAGAGAGAGAGAGACGGACAGACAGACAGACAGAGACAGAGAGAGACAGAGAGAGAAGAACAACAGACAGAGAGAGAATAACGTAAAGAGAGAGACAGAGAGACAGAGACAGAGACAGAGACACACAGAGAGAGCGCATCACCAGGCAAAGTTGATTCGAAGCACCTGCCCGTCAATGGGCCAATTAATTAACCCACCTTTTACCCACACCAAAGGTATAATCTTTTCCCACACCCACACACCTACACATCCCACCCCGCCTATATATGTAGGCCAGAGTCTGGCACGTTTGTTGTGCCTCTAACTGTCCATTTTGCACTAACTGTCCGGATAAATGGGATCTATATCTGTTCGCTTCCTGAGCACAAAAAAAGAGAGATCTAAACACATAACAAAATTAACAGGTTGAAACAACGAATGACTATTATATTTTGTCAAAATAAATAGCGTTCTTTCTAACCTTTTGCGTGTTTGGATCTTGTTTTAAAAAGCTAGTAGTAGTTATTCTTGTTTCAGATCTCTCTCTCTCTCTCTCTCTCTCTCTCTCTCTCTCTCTCTCTCTCTCTCTCTCTCTCTCTCTCTTCCTCTCTCTCTCCAATACCGGGCTAACTGTCCAATTTCAGCTCGTGTCCGACCAGCACTTACTGTCCAGAGCCTTGGCAATGATCCAATGTTTGTCATTGTTCAATGTACTATGTGTAATGCACACTCCGAGCATCGCTTTCCGGCACCTTCCTCCAAACTCTGTCAGAATTGGTTACGCCTCTGAAGTGGCCCTCTTTATCTCTCTATGTAGATCGTGTTCATGTGTCTTTCAGAGTTCAGGAGCTGTGTGAAAGTCGAGGCGGCCGTCCTGGGCTTTCCGTCCTAGCGAGCCTTATGGTTTCTGTGGACGTAAAGCAACATTGAACCATGCTCACGCATTGGTCTCAGTTTGTCCCTAATATGTCGACCGACATCCGAGGACATTAAGCTCCATGTCATCATGTTCATGTGTGTACCTCATTCTAGCTGGTCCGTCTTTGCTGGTACAACTTGATTCGGCCAAAAGCGGTGACAAGGCAGAGTGCTAGGGCCATTTGAGATTGGGTAAAACCCGTTCTTAACTGGGCGAATCTTTGTTCGCCGAACATACTTCGGACAGTTCGACGAACTATGATTCGTTTATTAATTGAACTTTTAGTTCGCCGAATATGGTTCGGACAGTTCGACGAACTTTACTTGTTCTCAACTGGCTTGTAATGAGATGCAAGCTTCGGCCCGAACTTGCGGCAGACGCGCAGCAACAGCATGATCGAAAATGTAGGCTAAAGTCAAGTCAATATACTTTAATCATCCCTCACAGGGTAATTCAACTAACTACTATCTCATTCTGGGTCCCCGAGACAAGGCTGCGCCTCCCACAAGTCAACAAATAAAAAAAATCCCTCCGAAGCGAGTGAAGAACCTAGCGACACCGTCATCTATTTTTATTTTATTTCTTCCTCATCCACAGGAGAGCTCTGCTCTCAGCCAGTCAGAGGCAATGTTCTTCGAATAGGGCGAATGTTCCCAGAACATGTTGAGCGAAGCTTTTTGGACCCGAATATAGCTTCGTCGCAGTTCAACGAATACTCCCAACTAGGTTCGCGAAGCAAAAGTTCGCCCAATTAAGAACCAACTAGGTTCGCCGAATACTCCCAACTAGGTTCGCGAACAAACATTCGCCCAATTAAGAATGGCCTTAAGATGCTGCAAGTAGCAAGGACAGCGTGGTCCGTACCCGGCCATCTGTAAAGGTAAAAGGCTGTAGGCTGGGTAGCCGTCTGTTTCAGTGGGGTGGGAGACTTGCCGGTATATTTTTTTTTTCTTTCTTTCTTTTTTTCCTTTTTTTTTTTGGGGGGGGGGGGGGGGGGGGCAACAAGTTTCATAACAGTGTTTGTGTATCATAGACATGTGATTCATTTAATGCTGATGTATTTTTGTATTTTTTAGTTACCCTTTCTCTGCCCTTAAGACGTCATGTGACGTCACTGACAAAGTTCTTTGCCTTTGCTTATAGGATGTTGGATACGTCCCTGTTTGAATTCTAACTTCTCCTGTTTGAATTCTAACTTCTCCCGTTTCTGGATACGTTCCTGTTTGAATTTTAACTTCTCCCGTTGCTGGATACGTTCTGTTTGATTTCTAACTTCTACCGAATTGTTACATGAAACTACGTTCTCCGGACAAGCATTTTTGGTAAGTTTTGCATTTCTGGAGGGTGTTGTTGGAGTGAAACAGCATCAAGAATGTAAAATTGTTGGCGGTGAAAGGGTTAAGTTGCATTGGCTGCATTTGTGCAGGTCGGACACTTTAAGCTGAAAGTGGACAGTCAGCGCCGACGTGAGCCGGTTTGGCCTAGCGGTAAGGCTGGTAAGCAGAAGGCTCGGTTTGTTGGGTCTTTTTCTCTTAAAATTGTGGTTTTGGACACGTCTTGTGATTTTGACCCTAAAATTGAAACATTAAAATGACTCTGTAAAAAAAAACCCCCCGAACGTCGACTTGTCCCTACAATTAATGAAAACTTTAAAAATGGCTCTCATCGCTGCCTATTTAAAAAGGGGTCATTCTGGTGTGACATTGAGCGATAGGATATAAAATTTTTTTCTCCCTCTTCCCCCACTCCAGATCCCCACCCCACCCCACCCTCTTCTCCCTGTCCCTAATAAGCCTTGTGGTTTATATGGGCGTTAAGCACCACAGAGCTCAGGAACTGTATGAAAGTCGAGGGGGCCCCCCGGGGCCCCTTAAGCCCTCGGTTTCTGTGGGTCCCCTTCCCAACTTAAGCACCATGTTTACTTACTTTAGCGCTGACCTACCTTCCTTGGGCTCAGTAAGCGAACAGATACAGGCACGACATCCCAGTTATCTTGACACATAGCGCAGAATGAACACTTACAGGCACAACACACGTTACTATAATTACAGGCCTAATATTGATCTATCGGCCCGCCGGCTACTCCCTGCCATTCACCTTTATAGTGTAATGATGGGATGGAGGGTAGGTGGAGAGAGAGGGGGGAAGGAGGGGGAAGGAGGGGGTAGGGTAGTGCCTGTTGTGTTGGTGGTTTTGCACATCGAACTGATAAGGCCTGCAGTCAAACTTGTCTAAATGTTTCATGGGTGGTTTTGCTTTCTGTTTCGTTAAACATTCTGGGATGAGGTACTGCTGGTCTCTTTTGAATTTCTGTTAGACTTTTTTTAAATCATATAATTATACAGAGTTGTGTTGTTGTGTGTGTGGTGTTTTGTGTGTGTGTGTGTGTGTGTTGTTTTGTGTGTGTGTGTGTGTGTGTTGTGTGTGTGTTGGGGTGTGTTGTGTTTGTTTTTTATTTTATTTTTTAAAATTTTTGCCACAGTGAAAATGTTGTACCCGTGTTGGGGACCAACAGCTATGAACCGTGCACAACTGCACCTTGTGTTGCACTCAGGAAGTCAAACAAAATTTTTGATTTTTTTTTTTTTTCTCTCTCTCTCTCTCTCTCTCTTTGGCAAAGATTTGGTCGCCGTTCCCCTTTTTTGGGCCCCCCCCCCCCCCCCCCCCCCCCCCCCCCCCCCGCCCCAATACTCACAAAAACCCAACAATCAATACAACCCGTGAAAAGGACATGGAAAAGAATTGAATAACATTTCATCGCAGTCAGGGTCGGCAGCACAGGAGGAAAAGAAGCATCATCAGAATCATGATGTCATTTCCGTTTACCGATTGTAATGATGCAATTTCCACGCTGACTATTGCGAGATATGAATCAGCGACCACGGAAACCCTTCATGAAATATTCATGGCGAGTTTGCAGATCAACTTGTTTATTGACAAGGTGCTGGCTTTGAGTAACGGAAACAAGGGTCCACAAACGATTGTTCAGCAACAGCTGACACTTCCCGTAAGGCACTTCCAACAAGTTGTTGGACATGTTGATTTGCACACGGGAGTAAATCATGGTGTATTTTACACGTTTGACTGAACTGTTAAGTGATTTTTGTTGTTTTTGTTGTTGTTGTTGTTGCTGTTGTTGTTGTTGTTGTTGTTCTCGTTGTTGTTGTTTTCGAATGAACTGTTACCTGAGCTTTTTTCTGTGACAACTCCATCATCCCTAAATTACACACACTGAGAAAATGAGATGTTCAGAGTCATTGAAACGCAGGTTTGCGACAAAATCCAGACTCCTGGCCCTTACATGGGGTAACACCGAGGGTATTTGCAACCATGTAAGTAAAAATTAAAAAAACATGTATAACTTCCAAAGTCTGGGAAGAAAATAAGCTGATGCTTTTACGCCTGAGTTTGTGTCAGTGGCTCATTTAGTTATTTCCTGAGTAAGGGGACAATGGATTCGCTTTGCCATTGATTCAGTCTTAAGAGATACATATCTTGCTATGATCTGCGTAGTTCTAAAACTGTAGTGTTATGTTGTTGTTGTTGTTGTTGTTGTTGTTGTTGTTGTTGTTGTTAGATCTTCATTGTCCCCGGCGGAAAATTTGGGTCGCCTTACCTGGGTAAGGCACAGCAGCCTCGAGAGCAGCGCTACCCATTCCTGTTTGTGTAGGCAGTCTGGGGGGTTCTGTGTGTCAAACAAATAGTACGGCTGCCAGTGTTTGGGATTTTTAACGTGCGTACAGATGCTGAAGCGTGCGATTGCACACGGGGGCTGTGCGGACACCGTAAGAGTCTGCACTGGAAGTTGACACTTGGAGGAAAATCCTTTGCCGCACCGGGGACTTGAACCGGCGTCAGCATTGCGCCTGGCTTTTTCAGTCGGGAGACTCTGTTTGAGCTATCTCCGCCCCATTCTCTCTCTCTCTCTCGCCCCCCCCATGCTACTCTCCCCCCACTCTCTCTCTCTCTCTCTCTCCTCTCTCTCTCTCTCTCTCTCTCTCTCCTCTCCCCCCCCCTCTCTCTCTCTGCTTGCTTCCAGACACCATATCTAATTGTTTCCTTTGTCTTACTATTTCATACACTGCATCTGACCCTAATTCTACTTCTTATTGCCCAAGCTTTCGTCCTTGGCTGGTTAACCAAATTTAATGCCGACTTGTCTCCAAAAGGTTTTGGGCGGGGACCGAGATCCCAGGAGATGAGGGAGTAGGGAGACTGTATCTAACATTACACTGCCATCACCAGAATAACTCCTGCATTAAGACGGGCAACGATGAGAGCCGTTTTAATATTTCATTAATTGTGATGGACAAAGTCGCAAGACAGTGTCGTGAGAGCCATTTTAATATTTTCATTAATTGTGATGGTCAAAGTCGCAAGACAGTGTCGTGAAAGCCATTCTAACATTTTATTAATATTGATGAACAAAGTCACAAGACAGTGTCGTGAGAGCCATTTTAATATTTCATTAATTTTGATGGACAAAGTCACAAGACAGTGTCGTGAGAGCCATTTTAATATTTCATTAATTGTGATGGACAAAATCGCAAGACAGTGTCGTGAGAGCCATTTTAATATTTTCATTAATTGTGATGAACAAATTCACAAGACAGTGTCGTGACAGCCATTTTAATATTTCATTAATTGTGATGGACAAAGTCACAAGACAGTATCGTGAGAGCCATTTTAATATTTCATTAATTGTGATGGACAAAGTCACAAGACAGTGTCGCGAGAGCCATTTTAATATTTCATTAATTGTGATGGACAAAGTCGCAAGACATTGTCGCGATAGCCATTTTAATATTTTCATTAATAGTGATGAACAAATTCACAAGACAGTGTCGTGACAGCCATTTTAATATTTCATTAATTTTGATGGACAAAGTCACAAGACAGTATCGTGAGAGCCATTTTAATATTTCATTAATTGTGATGGACAAAGTCACAAGACAGTGTCGTGAGAGCCATTTTAATATTTCATTAATTTTATGAACAAAGTCACAAGACTGTCGTGAGAGCATTTTAATATTTCATTAATTTTGATGGACAAAGTCGCAAGACATGTCGCGAGAGCCATTTTAATATTTCATTAATTGTGATGAACAAAGTCATAAGACAGTGTCGCGAGAACCATTTTAATATTTCATTAATATGGATGGACAAAGTCACAATTAGACAGTGTTCACAAACCACAACGCTTGAGGAGACAGGAGAGCCGAAGCGGAATCGAACGACGGTCCTTGGTTACCAGCCTAACGCCTTACCGCTAGGCCAAGCCAGCTGCCTAGGCTTTTGTCATTCAGCGATTCACTTCTTATATGAAAAGGTTCTGCGGTTGAGCTCTAAGCATGGTCTCCCGTAAATTACGTTGTCACGAAGTTTCGATCTGCCCGTCACAAGGTGCTGTGTTGACTGGTGGAAATCACGATGATTTGAGGCCGATTCTAGAGTTCAAATGAACGCAGTCTGCTGCATCTGATTGCAGCTTTTGCTTCTCGTTATTAAAGAACGTGCGCTATTATTTCTTTGAAGTTTTTGTTCGGAATCCACGTCTTTTGCTATGTTGCTACGCTTTTTTAAGCTTTGTGGGTCAGATATGGCGGCCACTCTTCGGGCTTTTAGCGCGAAATTATATGTGGCATTCTGATTAGCTGAAGATGCTCAGGTAACTGACAGCCCGGAACCCTATGTTTGTTATTTTACTAAGAGTCAAGGTTCTTCCAATCTGAACACACAGGTTCGCGGGAAGAGAGAGATGTAGAAAGAAATACCTGTTTGGAAAAGAACAAGAAAATGTCCCTCTTTGCTATCAGAGTCCCTACCAGAGTCTTCAAAGTGTTGAAATTCGACGCTACACTAAAGAATGAACAGACTGCCTTGAATTATCTTTTTATCTTCTTCTTCTTCTTCTTCTTTCTTCTTCTTCTTTTCTTCTTCTTCTTTTTTTTCTTTTTTCTTTTTCTTTTTTTCTTTTTTTCTTTTTGTTTTTTTAATGACAGACAAAAATCCCAACACGCCAGCAAGTAAACTTTTAGTTTGAATTCAACGTCGTTAGCTGACTACACACAGAGTCCACATGCAACGTGGACAATGCACGTCGGTCACTTTAATCAAAACACATCGATATCTACTGATAGAAACTCACGTACGTGGCAAGCTTCATTTCTTCACACGCAATAATCTAGTTAATCGTGACTGTCGTAGTCAGTGCTGCGGTTGTAGTAGACTCACTGGTAAAACTTCCCTGTCAGTTTAGGCCTTGGTTTTATGTGTATTAGTTTCCAAGATATTGTAGAGAGGTGGTAGAGGTTGGTCAGTTAACCAGTGATTTCCAGTATTTTACCGGTTAAGATCAGTATATACCGGAAACAAAATCAGCAATCGTTAAGATGTACAGGCTGCTATTTTGCTTGACGGGTTCTAAAAAAGAAATATGCAAAACATTCTGCAACACAGAGAGACAGTGTGTGTGTGTGTGTGTGTGTGTGTGTGTGTGTGTGTGTGTGTGTGTGTGTGTGTGTGTGCGTGCGTGAGTGCGTGCGTGTGTGTTGTGTGTGCGTGCGTGGTGCGTGCGTGTGTGGTGTGTGCGTGCGTGCGTGCGTGGTGTGTGTGTGTGTGTTGTGTGGTGTGTGTGGTGTGTGTGTGTGTGTGTGTGTGTGTGTGTGTGTTGTTGTGTGTGTGTGTGTGTGTGTGTGTGTGTGTGTGTGTGTGTGTGTGTGTGTTGTTTTGTGTGTGTGTGTGTGTGTATGTGTGTGTGTTTGTGTGTGTGTTTGTGTGTGAGTGTGTGTGCGAGCGCGCGCGTGGGTGTGTCTTCTAGAAGGGGAGGAAACCAGGTGTTTGCTAGTAAAGCTCTAGTAGTAGTATCTACAGATGGCAGCTAGTGTATCTGGCCGATTACAGTGACTGTGTGACCAGTTTCCGTGAACCACCTTCCCTGCCTTATGGATGTCACACCGGTTTGAAAAATGTGTAGTGCGATCACTGCATGTGTGCAACCCAGTCTCATGCACAGTCCGCCCAGGCTGGTGCTCTCTCGCTAGTCTCATCTCTGTGCTTGTCGCTTTGGTCTGAAACGTTGCCGAATCAGTTGTGAATTGTCGCAGTGGTAAAACTTACCTTATTATTAGAGTTGCGTTTGTACCTTTTGGGAGCAATTACAGGTAATCCTTCCAAGTACGTAAGATGTCCTCTGAATTTAGGTAATAACCCGACGACTTCCTTTACTTGTTTGCAAATCGTCTGCACATGTGGCCATCTTCTGCATGCTTTGCTTGGAGTGACTTCCCCCTGTTCATCCCTGTACCTGCGCACCCTTGGTTGGGTGCTCTTGTACCGTGTGTTGGACTCGAGCGTGAATTGGGTTGCGTGTGTGTGTGTGTGTGTGTGTGTGTGTGTGTGTGTGTGTGTGTGTGTGTGTTCTCTCTCTCTCTCTCTCTCTCTCTCTCTCTCTCTTCTCTCTCTCTCTCTCTCTCTCTCTCTCTCTCTCTCTCTCTCTCTCTCTCTCTCTCTCTCTCTCTCTCTCTCTCTCTCTCTCTCTCTCTCTCTCTCTCTCTCTCTCTCTCTCTCTCTTCTTGTTGTTGCTGGCCTTCTTCTTCTTCGCTTTTCATTTCAAAAAGTGGTATTTTAGTCTTACTTATAACACATGTAATGGTTACTGTGACTTTTGCGTTAATTAATAGGTATTTTGTGTTTCATCAAGCTTATTATTGTGGTATGTACACTCATAACAGGTTAATGTTATTATGAATGTGTGTGTGATTATGAATGCTCTCAAGACCGTACCTCATTCCACGTGCATGTATATTTTACTTCACACGTGGCAATAAAAGGAATGAGTGAGTGAGTGAGTGAATGAGTGAGTGAGTGAGTGAGTGAGTCGGTGAGTGTGTGAGTGGGTGAGTCGGTGAGTGTGTGGGTGGGTGAGTGGGTGAGTGAGTGGGTGAGTGAGTGAGTGAGTGAGTGAGTGAGTGAGTGGGTTGAGTGGGTGAGTGAGTGAGTGGGTGAGTGAGTGAGTGAGTGAGTGAGTGAGTGAGTGAGTGAGTGAGTGAGTGAGAGTGATTTAGTCGAAAGGTGACCCAATTCCCGGCACAAACTCTGTTGGTTACAGCTTGGCTATTGATCGTAAACAAGACACTGTGCTCAAGGCTTTTCCGGCAAAGCTTACATCTTACTTCCAGCAAAGTTGTAGCTCCTTTTTATCGGCTTTTCTAAATGCGGTTCACAGGCGACATTTCACACAGAGGCTCGATTTTAGCGGGGGTAAACTAACTGAAGTTTGACTCAGATCAGCAATTTTTGTCGCCTTCCGGAATCCATTCGCTTTTGTCGCTGTTGACGTCATTCCCGTTATTGACGTCATTCGCGTTGAGGTGTGCGTACAGGGCTGGAACACAGACACTGAATAATGCCTAAACCTAAAACACATTGAATAATGTCTCAACCTAAAACAATCATTTATTGGGCTATGGGCTAACTTCCCCGCCTAATAGTTAACACGTGACAGGCGGAGATCTGTTCACGATCGTATATAAACACATTGAATAATGTCTAAACCTAAAGCAATCATTTATTGGGCTATGGGCTAACTTCCCCGCCTAATAGTTAACACGTGACAGGCGGAGATCTGTCCACGATCGTATATTTACTCTTCGTGGATCAGGCAGGCAGTTCAAGTTAGCCTACTCTATCTAGTGTCAAATCTTGGGAGGGAGGGGAAGATGGAGGAGGGGGAGGGAGAGATTCAAAATTCAAATTTAAAGTTATCAGCTCATCAGAGAAATTACATTTGTGGCTAAATATACACCACATCACAGTAGACAATATCACACACTGAATTTATTTTAACTCAAAATCGAGAGAGAGAGAGAGAGAGAGAGAGAGAGAGAGAGAGAGAGAGAGAGAGAGAGAGAGAGAGAGAGAGAGAGAGAGAGAGAGAAGAGAGAGAGAGAGAGAGAGAGAGAGAGAGAGAGAGAGAGAGAGAGAGATTGTAAACAGGGGAACAAAACAATCAGTTGCTAGTCAGTTTCAAAGCAAACAGAAATTCCAACACAGCACGAACCCTGGGCTAGAAAAAAAAAAGAAAAAAAAGGGAGAAAAGACGTTATTTTTATTATTTGTTTATTATTTTGTTAATCAAATGATGTTCACAAACAAACAAAACAAAACAAAATAATGTCTATGATCTAAAGGGGTCATACCGACGGTACAGAAAATGTTCGTAATTATTAGACTTCTGTTTTTCCTTCTTCTTTTCATTGCCGTTTCACGAAAGCATTGCTGAAAGCAAGTGTTGAGCTGTAGGACACTTGGTAATTTCAACCGATGACTGTAAAGCTGTAATTTAAGTCGTATATATCATTATCAGCACGCAATGGAGTAAATTAGCGCTCAAAAGACGTCACACTAATACAACAACAAAGACCGGATATATACACTGCATTTACTCGCATGTCAATTGAGAGTTACCGTAGGTGACTTTGGTCTTTGTAGCTGTGCTTATGTGACGTCTTTCGAGCGCTAATTAACTCCCTTGTGTGTTGATTCTGTACGAGCTCTCTCGGCCCGTTCTGTTTCAGATTGCGTATATAATTATGACGACTTAAAACTCAACTGACTTGCGTACTTTTAGCATGCGTTTCAGACTGCCTAAGTGACAGGTTTCGCTGTCGTACAGACAAAAAGAAAGAGCGGTTGTTAAGAAAACGCGGTCAAAAAAACACGACCTTGCCGACTAACGATGCAGTAGTGTATTACCCTGCAGCTTGTCGTAACTATGTACTGTTTCTTATGGCTCCTTGAAGTCAAGAAATGTGGTACCGTTTCCATCAGCTCCTGGTACAACAGATTCGACAAACATCTCTCTGCCAGTGGGTTTCAGTCTTTTTTCAGTCTTTTCTTTACTTCTCTCGGAAAATGTTACAGCCGGAAGTCTGCAGCCGGATATGACGTTCTGTGTGTAAATATGGGGTGATGGGCAGAATCGATGGTGTTTGAGCGCGTTCTACTCCTGTTTAGGCACTGCATGTATGTGTGCGCGTGTGTGTGCCTGAATGCGCGCGCGCGTGTGTGTGTGTGTGTGCGCGCGCGCGCGCGCGCGTGTGTGTGTGTGTGTGCGCGCGCGCGTGTTCGCGCGTGCGTGTTTCGTTGTGTGCGCATTACAAGAACCAACACGGAGAGAGATGGTAGGGTGGTAATGCTTGGGGGGTGGGGGGTGGGGGGGGAGGGCGGGGCGTGGGGATAGAGGAGATGATATTGCAAGGGTTAGAGACGTAATACGACTTTATTGTCTCTGTGCAGAGAAATTTGCCTTTGTAACACGATCCTAGCCAGAGAGCATCTCGCAAAAACCAACACAGAGAGAGAGAATTCGAACTCGAACTCGAAAACATTAATACTCAAGGATAGTAGCATTAGGTCCACTTGGACCTATCTAACAGCCAGTCCTTGCTATACTACAAACAAATAAACACGACAATACCACAAACAAATATTATAAGCACGAGAGAGAGAGTGAGAGAGACAGACAGATAGAAAATGAGAGAGGGCTAGACAGCGACGGAGAAAAGAGAGTGGGGATGGGAGGAAGTGGAGAGAGACAGACACAAACAGACGGACAGAGCAATAAACAATTAACTCCGACAAAATACACCGTTTACTGTATCATCAACTCACACATGCATTCAGTTTTTCACAACACTTGAATAGATTACTTCTATAGGAACAGCGTCTCAGAATAAAAATTCAAATAACTGAATAAATCAAATCCAGATTTCAACGACTGAGAATCAGTTCCTTTTTCTTAGTCGAACGAAAGGAAATTCATCACGTGATCAAATCACGTGTCGTGACGTCATTCAGTAAGTTCACGGAGGCAAATACCGCTGATTGTTCTAGCCTTTAGTTAAATCAAACTGCAGGGGCCAGGTGGAGGCCGTTACTCTAGGAGAACCTAATCCGCTGTTACCCACCCACCCCCCTTCATCCCCTCCACCCACTTCACCAAAAAACGCCCACGGAAAACGAGCAAGACATTGTTTGGTTTTCACCGATCTGTAGAACAATCAGACGACTTTGCAGCTCGAAAGTTTGGCAGATATTTAAGGCCACATATTTTGGGGCGAGGATCTAAACTTTCCCCCGCCATGCGCCATCCACTTGTTGAACAAGAGATAGAGCCAATAGTTCTGCTTGTCCCGGGGGCCGTCATCGCCGTGGTGATCCAGTAAGTTGTCTCCCCTGATGTAGGCGTTGAGGGCAGCCAGAGGGTCGGCCATGTCGGATGATCCCCCTTGTTGCCTGGCGACGGCTTGGTTGAAGAGCCGTTCTCTCTCCTGGACGATCTCGTTCTGAGAAAGATTGAAAGAAAAAGCTAAAACATTAACGTATATTAGCAAAGCAGTGTGACAATAACAACTATAAAAATAAAAAAAAGGAAGAAAAAGGTAAAGTCGGAAGTAAATACGAAGATGTAGAAACAAATGCAACTGAATTTATAGAGTCAGGAAACATTTAATAGATTCGTTATATATTATATCACAGCCTGGATACCGCTGGTACATACTTCGCGGAAGGCCTGCTTGGTTTAAAACTGGATGCTATCGTATACCATATCCTTTTAATATATTGTGCATATTTACATATTATGTTGTAATTTTGTGCAGTCAATAGGCAAATGTCTATGTCCACACACATAGACAAGAAAGATTTTGTATGATGTATAAGACCAGCTTTAATTCAGACTCAAAACTCGGCTTCAAAATATTTAGACAGGCCTAAGTAGAATGACTGAGACTGGAGAAAACAACTAAATTGTTTTGTTTTGTTTTGTTGTTGTTGTTGTTGTTGTTGTTGTTGTTTTAACCGGTGAAACATGCAGCAGCACCCTCAGCGCGGTTAGTCAAGTATGTCATGAACAACAACGACAACGACAACTGTTTTGTTGTTGTTGTTGTTGTTGTTGTTGTTGTTTTAACCGTTGAAACATGCAGCAGCACCCTCAGCGCGGTTAGTCAAGTATGTCATGAACAACAACGACAACAACAACACCGACATCATCAACAACAACTACATCAACAACAACAACGACAAGGGCAAAACATTCACAGTAAGAGGTTCCACAGTCCTCAGCCTGATCGGACATCAACATCAACAACAGCAAGAACGACATCAACAACAACGACATCATCATCATCAACAATAACACCGTTAGATAAGGCATTCAACAGTCCTCAACTTGATCAAACAACAACAACGACGACGACGACAAGGTAAAACACTCACGGCACGGCGAGCAGCAAAGTCCTCAGCCCGACTGGTCAAGTACGTCATGAACAGCAACAACTCACACGTCGTCGTCTTCCCATCATCTGCAACACATATTTTATCACATGCGGTAAGTGAATGCAGAGTGAAATATGTCTGTGAATCCTGGCAGCTGGTACAGAACCAGGAAAACAACAACAACAAAAGTTGCATTGCAAATCTGTGTTGTAGAACCTTTACCTGTGGCTATTCTTCGATAGTATTGCGCTTATAATTGCGCTTATAATGCTAGCTCTCATCGTTATGTGCCAGTGGTGACTGATATTCTTCTTCTTCTCTTCTTCTTCTTCGTCTTCTTCTTCTTCTTCTTCTTCTTCTTCTTCTTCTTCTTCTTCTTCTTCTTCTTCTTCTTCTTCTTCTTCTTCTTCCCTTGTCGTTATGTGCAGGTGGTCACTGATCATCATCATCTTCTTCTTCTCCTCCTCCTCCTCCTCCTCCTCCTGCTTATTCTTATTCTTCTTATTCTTATTCTTCTTGTCTGTTGGCGTCCAGTTTCTTTAAACGGAAGTATAATTTCACACCGAGGACACAACGGGATAAACTAGGAGAATAAAATGAAATTAAATGAGCAGAACTAAAATAAAATGACTCAATCAAGAGAGAGCTTGTTCCGGGCTGTAAACTGAAGAAGAAGAAAAATCCTGCAGTGTTCTTTTCTGATGAAGAGCTACTCGGGGTTTTTTGTTGTTGTTTTTTAAATAAAAATTAAATGAGCAGAACTAAAATAAAATGACTCAATCAAGAGAGAGCTTGTTCCGGGCTGTAAACTGAAGAAGAAGAAAAATCCTGCAGTGTTCTTTTCTGATGAAGAGCTACTCGGGTTTTGTTGTTGTTGTTTTTTAAATAAAAATTAAATGAGCAGAACTAAAATAAAATGACTCAATCAAGAGAGAGCTTGTTCCGGGCTGTAAACTGAAGAAGAAGAAAAATCCTGCAGTGTTCTTTTCTGATGAAGAGCTACTCGGGTTTTGTTGTTGTTGTTTTTTAAATAAAAATTAAATGAGCAGAACTAAAATAAAATGACTCAATCAAGAGAGAGCTTGTTCCGGGCTGTAAACTGAAGAAGAAGAAAAATCCTGCAGTGTTCTTTTCTGATGAAGAGCTACTCGGGTTTTTGTTGTTGTTGTTTTTTAAATAATAATAAAAAGTGTCTGTGTGACCTAGACAACCAGCAACCAGCAAAGCAATGGTTATTCCCAGGATCAGATTCGAATACATGTATTTCTGCTCTCTGTTTGGTTATATGAGCCGGTCGGGAAGGGGTGGGGGAGGGAGGGGGAGGGAGGGGTAAGCTTGGCCTCCAAAAAGTCACTGATGCATCGACTAGGTTCTTTATAACTGGTCTCGCTGTCAAGACGCTTGAACCGGATTTAGAAGAAAAAAATTATAGATCATCAAAGCGTGCCTACCAGGGGAGAGAACTAGATCTACCTGCGCCGGAGAGATACGCACTTCTTCTTTGGTGAACTAGATCTATCAGTATATGTATTGGGCGATTCCGGCGGGGTTGTTAACTCCCTTGACTTTTGCCTGGCATCGCTTAAGTCCCTTGGCTGCTTTTACTTCAGGTGCGTACTTTCTTCACAATGGAAGGCGGTGACAGTGAATTTGCGAATTTTACACTGCCAACTTTAAAGGTATATTTGGAAGCCCGTAGTCATAATGTGTCTGGCAATAAGCAATAACTGTTGTTCGTGCTATAGGATGCCCAAAACGCATTTTTTCTACGAACTCGCGATCTTCTGATCAGCCAAATAACGATGCAAAGACACTTTTTTCCCACCCTCCATCCCCTTTCCACGGTAATTTTTGCAACTACAACAATATTGGCATTTGTACTGCTTCGCGATTCTAGGTTTAACTTCCACTGTTATATACTGCGTGAAGCAACGCCTACTCAGAAATCGGCCCGGAAGTGCGCTGCGAAAGATTACAAAGCGCATTCACTCTAGCAAACCAGCTTCGCTGAATCGCCCAGTAGACGGCCAACACCATTTGAGCTGCGCCAGGCCTAGCTGAAGAATACGGACTGACAGAAGAGGAACTGTCCCTTGACAGTTCGAGATGTCAGAAACTGAAAAAATGCCTGGGCAGTAAAAGATATAATTGTGGCTAAGATGAAGGCGATAATGACTCAATGAGATCAAAAACAACCAAACAACAAAATCACTTCCTCCCTGTAGCATTCATCAAATAATTGCTTAACGACTGGAAGAGTTCAAGGCAAAGTCCGCAAAAATATACTGGAATAAACTGGAATAAACTGGAAATGATCGGTGACATTGACCGTTAGACTCCTTAAAATGGACTCTCTCTCTCTCTCTCTCTCTCTCTCTCTCTCTCTCTCTCTCTCTCTCTCTCTCTCTCTCTCTCTCTCTCTCTCTCTCTCTCTCTCTCTCTCTCTCTGCCTGTGAACCCAGCGTCTGTATCTGTGACTCCAATGTCTGTGGCTGTGACCCCAATGTCTGTAGCTATGACCCCAGTGTCTGTGACCCCAATGTCTGTGGCTGTGACCCTAGTGTCTGAGGCTGTGACCCCAGTGCCTGTGGTCCCAGTGTCCGTGGCTGTGACTCCAATGTCTGTGACCCCAGTAATGACTGTGACCCCAGTGTCTGTGGCTGTGACTCCAATGTCTGTGGTCCCAGTGTCTATGGCTGTGACCCCAATGTCTGTGGTCCCAGTGTCTATGGCTGTGACTCCAATGTTTGTGGTCCCAGTGTCTATGGCTGTGACCCCAATGTCTATGGCTGTGACTCCAATGTCTGTGGTCCCAGTGTCTATGGCTGTGACCCCAATGTCTGTGGCTGTGACCCTAGCATCTGTGGCTGTGACCCCATTGCCTGTGGTCCCAGTGCCCGTGGCTGTGACTCCAATGTCTGTGACCCCAGTAATGACTGTGACCCCAGTGTCTGTGGCTGTGACCTAATGTCTGTGACTCCAGTGGCTGTGGCTGTGACCCCAATGTCTGTGACTCCATTGCCTGTGGCTGTGACCCCAATGTCTGTGGCTGTGACCCCAACGTCTGTGACCCCACAGTCTGTGGCTGTGACCCAAATGTCTGTAGCAGAGTGTTGAGCAGCGGTCACACCTGTCGTGACCGTCGTCAGTGAGTAAAGACCGGTAGAATGTACTCTACTGAGGCAAAAGTGCAAAATACCTGGGGCAAAACAGTGTGAGGAGAAAATGGCTTATGCACGAGGAGACACCGAGAGACGTGGGAGCAAATTTCTGTTTGATGACAATTATCACATCGTCATCATCAACAACTGTATCATCAACAACAACAACAACAACAACAACAACAACAGCCAAAAACAGTTGCAGCAAGAACACACACACACACACACACACACACACACACACACACACACACACACACACACACACACACACACACACACACACACACACACACACACTTAGTGCACACACGCACGTGCGCACACACACACACACACACACACACATACTGCACAAACGCACACACACATCCTGCACACAATCACGCACACACGCACGCACGCACGCACGCACGCACGCACGCACACGCACGCACGCACGCACGCACGCACGCACGCACGCACGCACGCACGCACGCACACCACACACACAACACACACACACACACACA
>JABMCL010002319.1:647500-650000 GCA_018857735.1 Alviniconcha marisindica
TACATCAGTTTAAACGAATACATATAAACCAACAAGTCCAGCAAACAATACAAAATTATGAAAATCTGAAACAAGAATGACTGTTAGAGCTTGATGAAGGGGATAACCCCGAAAATTTGCTAGATTGTGTGTCTGTGTGATAATAAATAAGCGTCCTTTTGAATCTTTTATATGCTTGGACATAATTATAAGTTAACAAGTCCAACAAACACGTACACCAAAATATATTTGACCGTTCCTTGGAGAAACATATATAAGCCAAAAGGTACTTCACTTTTCCTAAGAACACATAGTTTTTGTATCACACGAAGGTAATGGTCTCATGGGAAAGCACATACATCCGAAAAATGTCTCGCTGGGGAAACAAATATGCCGAAAGATATATCACCGTTGCCATGGGAAACACATAAGTCAAAAGATGTCTCATGGCAGGGCATACACCCGAACATAAGAAGACGTAAGAACTGTATTCGTCTTATAAGCGGAAACGCATACATCAAAAGAATTCTCACGGGGAAACAAATAAAACCAACGATGTCGCTTTGCCTACGGAAACATGAGTGTGTGTGTGTGAGGGTGTGGTAAAATATGATAGTCCGTTGTGTGTGTTGTCGTCACAGAGACCATAAGGACTATTAGGGCCGGCGAGCCACGGCCCCCTCGACTTTCACACAGCTCCTGAGCTCTGCCCAGGGATCATATATATAAGCCTATCGTATATACACTAGCTCACCCACTCACGCTTGCACGCACGCACGCACACAGATCAGAGAACAGCGGTGTATGACAGTTATATTTGTGTGTGTGTGTGTGTGTGTGTGTGTGTGTGTGTGTGTGTGTGTGTGTGTGTGTGTGTGTGTGTGTGTGTGTGTGTGTGTGTGTGTGTGTGTGTTGAGTGTGGTGCGTGCGTGCGTGCGTCGTGCGTGCGTGCGTGCGTGCGTGCGTGCGTGCGTGCGTGCGTGCGTGCGTGCGTGCCGCGTGCGTGCGTGCGTGCGTGCGTGTGTGTGTGTGTGTGTGACAGTTTACTCATAGTCCAGGAGTTGTGTGAGAGTCGAGGTGGCCGTACTGGGCTGTCCGTCCTAACGAGCCTTCTGGTTTCCGTGGACGTAAAGCTATATTGAACCATGCTTCGGCATTGGTCTCAGCTTGTCCCTAATATGTCACTCGACATCCGAGGACATCAAGCAACACTATCTACCTACCTACCACTAGCTGACACTAACCGTCGGTGTCGTAGGTAGCAACCAAAGCGACCAGTTCGTTGATGGACACGAAGCCATCGTTGTCAGCGTCCACAGCGCGGCCTCAGCATCGACGCTATGTGGCATGGGTGTCGAGGCGTTCCTGCGTGAGATAACAGGTAACTGTCATACACCGCTGTTCTCTGATCTGTGTACGTGTGTGCGTGCGTGCAAGCGTGAGTGAGTGAATGCGCGCGCGTGCGTGCGCGTGTGGCGTGTGTGTGTGTGTGTGTGTGTGTGTGTGTGTGTGTGTGTGTGTGTGTGTGTGTGTGTGTGTGTGTGTGTGTGTGTGTGTGTGTGTGTGTGTGTGTGTGTGTGTGGTGTGTGTGTTGCCTGCGTGCGTGTGCGTGCGTGCGTGCGTGTGCGTGCGTGCGTGCGTGCGAGCGTGCGTATGTGTGGTGTGTGTGTGTGTGTGTGTGTGTGTGTGTGTGTGTGTGTGTGTGGGTGTGTGTGTGTGTGTGTGTGTGTGTGTGGTGTGTGTGCGCGCGTTTTGTTGTTGTTGTTGTTTATCTGTTTTTGTTTCGTTTGGGGGCCATCAGTGCTCTACAAAACAACAGTTAAATCCGAAAAGAACAAAACTGACATAGCCTCATTTAAACAAAGATCATCATTTGTTGTTGCTGCTATGATCTTCATTATTATTGCCATTACTATTGTCGTCATAACATGATAGCTAGTCTCATCACCGTTATTATTGTCCTTCTTTTCATTATCCCGCTCCTGATAACCCGGTGTCATCTTCTTTGTCCTTCCAATTCGGATTACCGTTTTCTTCCCCACACTACCAAGGTCAATAGCAGTAGTAACTGTTGCTGCTGCTGCTGCTGCTGCTGCTGATGATGATGATATGTGCGTGCGTGCGTGCGTGCGTGCGTGCGTGCGTGCGGTGTGTGTGCGTGCGTGTGTGTGTGTGTGCGTGAGTGTGTGTGTGTGTGTGTGTGTGTGTGTGTGTGTGTGTGTGTGTGTGTGTGTGTGTGTGTGTGTGTGTGTGTGTGTGTGTGTGTGTGTGTGTGTGTGTGTGTGAATCCGTAACTGATGATTCTGATGATGATGATGATGATGATGATACTGCTGTTACTGTTTTACAGGCGGTAGCAGTAGGCTTAGTAGTGGTAGTAGTTGGTGTTGTTGTTGTTGCTACTGCCGCTGCTGTCGTTGCTCTTTTTGTCGTACAGTTGTAACAGCAGTAGGTGTAATTGTGGTAGTAGTAGTTGTCGTTGTTGCTGCTGTAGCTGCTGACACTTCTGTTGCTGGTGTAC
>JABMCL010002319.1:655000-657500 GCA_018857735.1 Alviniconcha marisindica
GGTTTGATATCTTTAACTTTTTTTATCCATGTGAGTTTTAGAGCTAAGAATATACGTTTTAATATCTGGAATATTTAGACCTCCACTTTTTACATCTTTTATTGTCGTCTTTCTGGCAATTCTGTCTTGTTTTCCATTCCAAACAAATTGAAAACATATTTTTTGAAGATCTTTCACAAAGTTATCAGGGGGGTCAGGCAGCAAAATCCACAAATGGATCAGTTTTGACAGAATCAGTGACTTCAGTATAGCAACTCTTCCTAGCGGGGTAATAGTCCTAAGTGACCAAATTTTGAACAGTTTTTTAACTTCGTCGAAATTTTTATTGTAGTTTATTGCTGCACACTCTTTTAAATCCTGGGTAAACCATATGCCAAGGATCTTAAACATAGTTGGATTCCATACCATTTTCAAATGCGGCATATATTTTACTCTTGAATATTTTTTGCTACCTAACCATATGGCCTGTGTTTTGTCCGCATTCAAAAACAGGCCAGATACTTTTCCAAATTTATTAATTGCATCTATTGATTTTTCAAATGATTTTTTCTCTCCATTGTTCATTAGTTGTGTGTCATCTGCGAATTGAGATATTTTGTGTTCTACTTTGTTTATCCAGATTCCCTTGATATCACTATCTTCTCGAATCATGATTGCTAAAATTTCAACACACAAAATAAATATGTATGGTGATATCGGGTCGCCCTGTCGGCACCCACGCTCTACTGTAAACCATTGGGTTGTCTGTCCATTCACTATTACCGTTGATTTTATGTTTTTATAAAAAGTATCTATCCATCTACAAAGGTCTTTTCCAAAACCAAATGCCCGAAGAGCCCTAAACATGAACCGCCAATCAAGAGAGTCAAACGCTTTCTCAAAGTCGAGGCATAGCAACAATCCAGGCTTATTTTTTGTATTCAGATAGTTTATCAAGTCATAAATCAACCGAACGTTATCACCCATGTATCTGTTGGAAATGAAACCTGTCTGATCATCATCAATTAATGATGGTAGTACTCTTTTAATTCTGTTAGCGATACAGGAAGATCCAATTTTGTAAATGACATTAAGGAGAGAGATTGGTCTCCAGTTTTTAATGTTATCTCTAGGTTTGTCGCCCTTGGGAATACAAGTAATAGTAGTAATAGTAGTATATAATGCAGAGTACAGAATCTTTATTGTCTGTGTTTGTGGACATTGAAATTTGCCTATTGACTGCATAAAATTACAACACAATATGTATTTATATGCAAAGTTTCACTCAGTCATTCACACATACCAGCAGCTGACCGAACTCTGTCAACATCAGTAACACTACAACGCTAACAGGCTACAACGCTAACAGGCGACCGTAAATGAAAATGAAAGAAGAAAAGAAGAGTTATCCCTCACGCTTTAGGGTTGTTTCCCTGGATAAGGACGAAGGGAGTGGGGAGGGACTGGGCCCACACCCCCACTCCCGCCCACACCACGCCCACAAAGGTTACGGTCCACAGCATGCTGCCTGGCGTTCTGAAACACAGGCAACGACACACTCCACTGACTGTTTCGTTCCAAACTCTTAGTTCCTTTTGTCTTTCGTCTTTTTTTCTTCTTCTTTTCTTTTTTTTCTTTTGTCTTCGTCTTTAAAAAAAAAAAATGTCTTTTTTTTTTTTATGGGGTCTTCTTCTTTTTTTCTCTCTTTTTTGTGGTTGTTTCGCCATTTTGTCCTTCTTTCTTTATCCCTTCTGTCATTCTTGTGTCACCTAAGTCCGTCTGTCTTCATTCTTTTGCATTGTTTTCTCTCGTCGTCGATTTTTTCGTCTTTTTTGGTTGGTTGGTTGGTTTTGTTTTGTTTTGCTTTGCTTTGGCAAGGAAGGAAGGAACTTGGCTTTTTACGGAGAAAGAACAAAACAGACCAAAGTTTGTCTTTTGAACAAAAACAAACAAACAAAAATTAACACACATATACACAAGACATAATGATACAAATAAAACTCAACAACAACAACAACAAAATACAAATATTTAATATATAGAAAAACGGGAAGAAAATAGGGATAGGAAAGGGAGGAAAAAAGGGGGGAAAAGGAAAGAAAAAAACGAAAAAAACAAACGAAAAAAAACACGGCCTTACCCCATACCTCTTTAACAGACGGTGGTCGTGGTGCAACTGACCAGTTTTGTCAGTCTCCTTCGTCGCCGTTCACCCAGACGACCACCTAACTAAACAAACACTCTCAGCTTGAGAGCAGTAGCCCGGATGAGGTTGTATGTCACAAGGCAAGGGCTCCTTAAATATATACTGGCCTCTAACCCACTCAGTCCTTCCTTTGGATCTAGCGCGCGAACTGTCCCTACTTTCCACAGAACCTCGGAGTATATGGGGACAAGGTCTTTCTCTCGGTCATGTCTCGGGTTGGCAGTTTTTAAACGCTTGGATTGGAGATATCAATGCTGCTTTCGTCAGTGTGCACTTCGTGAGTTCAGTCTGACAGCCGTTTCTATTTCATCGTTG
>JABMCL010002319.1:660000-747500 GCA_018857735.1 Alviniconcha marisindica
TGGTGGTAGATGCCGACAAAGAAATGTGTGCGGTCAATAAGGTGGAGTCATTTCTAGTCAATATCACCCCAGGGGGGTTACACATCACAATTTTTTTTCATCTGTTAATACAGGAAAAAATAAATTTTAAAAAGCAGTCGACAACCTTTGTTTTTTTCCTTTCAATAGTTCTGAACGACTGAATACCTTTTTTTCAAGGAATTTTTTCTCAGATCCCTTTACAGAGGACAAAAAAAGGGAAGTGATCTTCATTTTAAACCCCTTTTTGGCAAAAACCACAGTTTTTTTTGTAGGAAACAGCACTGATCTGAAAAATATTGCTTATTTAGGGGAATTACACCAAGTCGGAATTGCCCCCCAGGCTACTCTGAAACAATATATATTTTATAACTGAAAAAATATTGTTTCTGTCCAAACAAACTTTAAAAGAACGATACATTTCAATCTTTCTTTTGTCCTGATGTCAGCAGTCCACTCCTGGGTGAACATGTCAAACAGTCTTTGCTTGAAGACATACAAAAATGTTTGACGCTCCAAGCCTTGCTGTAACCATACAAAGTAAAAGCCAGTTTTGCAAGGGGGTTCTCGTACCTCCGTTCCCAACATTGTTTCCCGGTTTTTTTATCAAGATTAACAAGCATCCGTAGGCCTGATTTGGTAATCTGCTTGTTTTATATACTGTAAGCGCAACCCGTACTTTAATACAAAAAGAAAATAAGGCAATAAAGAGAGGATATCTACCCAATCTCCAAAATACCATCTTGTTTGGGGTACGGTTGGCCCCTCCCAAATATCTTTTACAGCCCTGAGATTCTTTTGATGCTGTTAGTATGTGTACCCCCCCTATTTCTGATGAAAACAACAAAACTGACTGAATCTTTTTAATCAAATATTTTTTAAAAAAAGTCCTTTTTTGAAAATTTCTCCATTTTTGGAAAGAGTTACATAGATTGGCGGCTTTTTTTACCTTTTTCAAAACCAAAAAATCTGTCCCCTTTTTTTAACTTAAATTTTTCGTGAATGCGAAACCAAGATAATGATATTTGTTTAGACTTTTTTCAACGCCATCATAATACCATTTTTCATGTTTTGACAGGTAACCGCCTTTTCGGAACACCATAACTTTTGTTTTATCTCTGTTTACTTCCATGTGCAGTCTATACAGCATGCTTTCAGAGAATTCAGTTGGTTTTGTAAACCATAAGGGTGGTTGCCAACAGAGCTACATCATTTTGCAAAAGGAGTATGAACAATTTTAAAGAGTCCCGACAAGAGTTGTATCCTGTAAACCTGTTAGTAAATAATTGGCAAGCTGAATTTAATGAACCCGGGAGAAAATTTGTAGGGCTTAATACCACCCTTGGGGGACCCACCCCAAAGGGGCAATCAAAAAAATCAGAGTATTCACTGTTTGCCCTGACACAAGCCAACAAAAATCAACATAGATTTTTTAAAGGCAAAGAATTTCCCCTTTGGATTCCCTTTTTTTGCATAGCCTTTTTTAACAGTTTTTCGTGGTCAAGAATCGAAAGCCTTTTTTAAGTCCACAAAACAACATATAACTTTTGCCCTTTTTTGTTCAAACACTTTTGAGCAATTGCATATAGATTAAAAAATCTGATCTGTAGTCGAGTAGTTCCTGCGGAACCCAGCTTGCATTTCTACAATTTTGTCATTTTCTTCCAACCAATTATACAGTCTAGTATTCAGAATTGCTGTATAACACTTACTAACGATGCTAAGGAGTGAAACTCCTCTATAATTGTCTGCTAAGTGTATATCTCCCTTTTTGTGTATAGGGACGATGATAGCTTTGGCCCAGTCACTTGGATAAATGCCTTTGTCAAAAATTGTATTAAATAGTTTGGTCATGAACAATATCACGTCTTTTCCACCCGTTTTTAACATCTCTGCTGTATGTGATCAAGACCACAAGCTTTTCCGGACTTTAGGGTTTGTAAACAGCTTTCTGAACCTCATCTACACTTATTTCTTGGTTCAGAGAGTGGTTTGTCTCTTCTGATACATCCTGTTCTTGTACATTCGACTCGTCCACTGTTTCGTTAGCTGTGTGACCGAGTATACTTTTAAAATGATCATACCAAACATCTATATCAATTCTATCACTTGCATTACTTTTTTTCTCTCCCCCAAGACATCTTCAGTTCTTTCCAAAATACTGATGCATTTTTCAGGTTAGTGGCTAGAAGTGCTGCTTTATTTCTTTTGAACTCTTTTTTCTTTATTCTAGTCAGGCGCCTGTAGCTTTTGTTCGAATCTGCATAATCTTTCCGGTCTTCTGGTTTTCTTGTTTTCCGAAATTTTCGCAGTTTTTCCTTACTTTCTCTTTTCGCTTCTCTGCATTCAGTGTCAAACCATGCAGCACCTTTGGTATGTTTGTTCATGTGGCATTTCCTCCAGAGAGAGAGAGAGAGAGAGAGAGAGAGTTTTACAACAGACGCATAGTCAACAACAAAACAAACAAAAATCACACACACACACACACACACACACACACACACACACACACACACACACACACACACACACACACACAATCGCAAGACAGAGACTGAGTCTTTCGTGATTTTATATCAAACTTAGAACTGCCTCCCCACCCCACACCCGTCCACACCTCACGGACACACATCCCCCCCCCCCTTCCAGTTTTCATTGACCAAAATTTAGCGGATCTGAACCCACCCACCCTTTCCAGTTTTCATTGACTATATCAACTTTAGAACTGAAGGCACCCACCCTTTCCAGTTTTCATTGACTATATCAACTTTAGAACTGAAGCCACCCACCCTTTCCAGTTTTCATTGACTATATCAACTTTAGAAGTGAAGCCACCCACCCTTTCCAGTTTTCATTGACTATATCAACTTTAGAAGTGAAGCCACCCACCCTTTCCAGTTTTCATTGACTATATCAACTTTAGAACTGAAGCCACCCACCCTTTCCAGTTTTCATTGACTATATCAACTTTAGAACTGAAGGCACCCACCCTTTCCAGTTTTCATTGACTATATCAACTTTAGAACTGAAGGCACCCACCCTTTCCAGTTTTCATTGACTATATCAACTTTAGAACTGAAGGCATCCACCCTTTCCAGTTTTCATTGACTATATCAACTGACCCCCCCCCCCCCCCCCCCCCCCCCCCCCCCCCCCCCAACCTTCAAGTTTTCATTGACTATATCAAATTTACAACTGACCTCCCATCCACCTCTCCCCCCACGTGCCCGTGTCACCGACTAAACAGGTGCGTGTACACTGTCACAGGTTACTCCCGGGACGGACTGACCGACGCTTTCCACGCATGCAGCATTCGACACGCCATGCACACACAGCTGCCTTTAGAAAAAATGCCACTGGAACGTGCCAGCCCCTGCTGTGATCGTAGGTGAGGTTGTGTAGATGTATACATTCGACCTATGGAGGGTTCATTGGAAATTCGTCAGGTGAGGTTGTGTACATGTATACATTGAACCTATGGAGGGTTCAAGGGAAATTCGTCAGGTGAGGTTGTGTACATGTATACATTCAACCTTTGGAGGGTTCACTGGAAATTCGTCAGGTGAGGTTGTGTACATGCATACATTGGACCTATGGATGGTTCATTGGAAATTCGTCAGGCGAAGTTTTGTACATGCATACATTCGATCGACCTATGGAGGGTTCACTTTGTGTGGGGTAGTTCTTGAGCGTCTGCTACCCTTGTGCTCGCCGAGATCCCGCCCGACCCGGGAGGTGATATCGTGGACTGAAGATGGGCCAGTTGACACTGGCAAGAAGCAGGGGCCTGGCCCCCTCAAGACTACCCTTCCCTCCATCGGGGATTCCTCCGGGTCGGAGCATGATGACTGCCACGCTACAAAAAAAATTGACCATGTCGGGGAGGGAGGAATGACAGATGCTTCGGCGTCGTACGGTCAGTTCCAACCCGCCCGACGACTTCCATCGTGTCCGAGACTGCTGCTGTCGTGTTGCTTAATGTCCTCGGATGTCGGATGTCGGTTGACATATTAGGGACAAGCCAGTGCGTGAGCATGGTTCAATATAGCTTTACGTCCACGGAAACCGTAAGGCTCGTTAGGACGGAAAGCCCAGGACGACCACCTCGACTTTCACACAGCTCCCGAGCTCTGTCCGAGACTGCAGTCTCGGTCGCTACTCTGCTGTCTACGGAGCAAGTAGTGGACAAAGGGGAGGTGGGCTAGACCCCTCCGCCTGCCAAGAAGGACAAGTCGGCGCAGAAGGGTCGGAAGGCCAACGGTCCTAAGTACGGCGCTGCCGAGGGCGGCTGCAGCGCGCCGCCGGAGGACGTCACAGCAGGCCTCTAGGGCCGCCGCTTTTGTTGACCACCCGGTCGTCATCGACGATCTCGGTGGCGGAACGGCCCGCTTTGACAAGCTGGGCCCCTGGCACTGCAGCCAGTAAGCAAGTAAACGTGGTGCTTAACGTCCACAGAAACCACAAGGCTTATTAAGGAACGGGGTGAAGGTGGGGGTGGGGGGTGGGGGGTGGGGGTATTATATACCTGTCGCTACACTGTCACCACCAGAATGACTTCTGCATTAAGGTGGGCAGCAATGAGAACAATTTTAATGTTTCATAACTGTCAGGGAGAAAGTCACAAGACAGTGTCCACAGACCACAACCTTTGTCTTTGTGTGTGTGTGTGTGTGTGTGTGTGTATGAATCAGACTTTTGTGCGGTGGTGGTGGTGGTGGTGGTGGTAGTGGTGTGTGTGTGTGTGTGTGTGTGTGTGTGTGTGTGTGTGTGTGTGTGTTACAACCCTCCATGGGGTTTGAAGAGTCCAATGCATGCAAGCACGCACAGATGAATGAGCACATACTAGGGAACAGTAACATACAGAGAACTTCCCTCTTCTTTTTTCATATGTGAAGCGCAGATTTTAAACTTGTGGCAGTAATGGTGTGACTATGACATTTGGAGAAAGAAAGAAAAATCTTCACCACATTGCTGAACAGGCTTTCAGTTTCACACTAAATAAATTTTAAACAAATTGAGGAGTTCAGAGAAATGTCTGAAGAACCTGAATGAAAACAACACAAGCAGACCATTACAAAACAGCCTTTTATTCAAAAGACACAAGTACAGGCACACACAAATTAATCTCTGACAGTATTTCTACGCTTTACATGTAAATCCTGTTTACATAATCACAAAGACAATGGTTACAAGTAGCATTCACGTGACACTTCACGACTGATCAGCTCATGAATATCTTGACATGATGTAATCTGTTGACATGATAAAAATGACAAAGGAATAACATGCTCAATGGTGAATCAAATGCTTTTCACCCTGACCCATTTCCATGGGAAGTCCTGTTCCACAACGCTGAAAGGGAACCCCAAGCCAGTCAACAACCAACCTCGGGGATAAACAAACAAACAAAATCAGTCATGATAGCCCTTAAAAAAAATGCTTTAAAACTTTATGTTAATTACTTTACATTAATGTAGTATTATGCACTGTTGTCAATGAGCAGAAGTTGTTTGTTCCTCCTTTTACTAAATTAACAGACACCACTGGAAGAGAGTATGCATACTCAAAAACGACTATCTGCCTCCCATGGACAGTGACCTACCACGGGCAGTGACCTACCAAGGGCAGGGACCTACCACAGGCAGTGACCTACCATGGGCAGTGACCTACCACAGACAGTGACCTACCATGGGCAGTGACCTACCATAGGCAGTGACCTATGGAGGCAGTGACCTCCCATGGGCAGTGACCTACCCAGGGCGTTGACCAACCATGGCCAGTGACCTACCATAGGCAGTGACCTATGGAGGCAGTGACCTCCCATGGGCAGTGACCTACCAAGGGCGTTGACCAAACATGGGCAGTGACCTACCAAGGACAGTACATGGTGCTAAAAGCTCCATGTTTGTCAGAAAAAGGGATATATAGAAAATAACTACCATTACGATACATGGAGATGATGTGCTATTTCAAGAACTTGCCTAAAAGGTGCCAGTAGCTGGCTACATACTATTACTAGTCAAGAGCTACTGTCCTGCCTCTGGGCGAAACATCTACAGCCTGGCCACACAGGCATTGCTGGTGTGGTGTACCCACCCAGATCTGGGTAAAACAAAAGCCCACCACTGGGAATGTAGGTGTTGTTGGTGTGGCGTACCCGTCTGGATCCGGCTGCACCACAACAAAGTACGAATCACCTGTTGTAACTCTCACCTGGCATGCAAGTAAATACAAGGTACATAAACTCTGCCCAAGGTACACTCACATGACATCATTCAAGCAGTAATTAGCTCCCTGTGTTTGCTGATGTGACGCAAGCATTCCAGGCCCCATTTTGCTTCAGACTGACTTTGAATGGTCAGCTGCTTCTTCCGCAGACTAACTGACGTTGAATTGTTTGGTTCTGAATCTTCACTGCCTGTGCAACAGATCTTGCTAGAATTTGAATATTCACTCACAGTGGTGTAGCATTCTGTCAATGAATATTCATTAGTCTCAGACGGTGCAACAAATGTTGCTAGACTTTGAATACTCATCAAAATCTGTGTAACAGATTCTGATACTAAATACTAGTCGGCTTTTGTGTTGTGGATTTTGAAACACTTTAATTTGAATGTTCACGGGCAACAGTTTACACCATGCTGCATACTTATCAGAATTCTTGTGACAGATTATAGTTGTCCAAAGCCTCATATGGCAACACAAATTTCATGTCATATCAACCAAATGCTCACCAACCACTGAACACTTGAAAGGAGGAAGCATATTTAAAAAAGCTTTTTTTCCCCTGCATGGCACATCCTCCAATAAAAAATTATGAAGGAAAAAAAATCCCGTCACATTAAATTTCCACCCATCCCCTTTAACCTAAAGCTGACCCCCTTCTCATCAACTTTCAGGTTCCCACTCTCTCCTCAACTGACAGGTAATGAAGGTGTGAAGGAAGGGTCTCATTTCTCAGCAAAGGATTTCAAATCCTTCAGGAAAGCCAGGTATTTGCTGTGTTCATAGGCGGTGCTGAATTCGACAAGCTGGTTGACAAATTCTTCATTGATTCCTCGCTCATCCAGCATGTCCATCATGAGGTCATAGAGATTCTGGAGATTAAAAAAAGAAGTGTTCATGACCAACATCATTACTAAGTCAATTGACATCCTCTTCTTCATCTTCATCTTCATTCTGTCACCAGCATTTTATCATCATTAGCTCTTCATCATCATCAAATCAACCAAATGTTTGTGCAGCACCAGGATGAGAATTATACTAACAAACCAGTGCAGAAACTCCTCAGCAAACAAGTTTGCAGTGGAGTCTATCAGTGTGCATTAGCAATTTGATTTTAACATCCTATCAACCACACAAGGCCATCAGGATGAATTTCTCAGTGTACAAACCAGCCAGTGGTTTGATCAAGGAACAGAAACATAGTCAGACAAGCAATCAACCACTTAAAAAAGAAAACACACCACACACACACACTGTGGTATGGGGAGACAGTGTGCCTTGGGGAGACAGGTAGTGTTGTACTGGGAGACAGGAAGTATTCTTTAGGGAGATGGTTAGAGTGCTTTGGGAAGACAGTTTATGTGGTATAGGGAGACATGTAGTGTGCTTTTGGGAGAATTTTAGTGTGCTTTGGGGAAACTGTGTGATATGAACACACACACACACTTACCCCATCCAGGACGTCGGCTGACACTGAGTAGACTGTCTCCTTCCACTCCCCCGTGTGCAGCGCCACTTCCTGAACCTCAAAACTGTCTACTGCAACACACACACACCTTAATGACTGTACTGCATATCACAATACTCATCCAGTTCACCTCAACTCATGTCAGCATACTCGTACCCTATATTAAAACATCTAAATTACATCAAGTATAGCATTTTCTTATTTTTAATGTCTTTATCCTTTCCACAGACAGAATACTTTATACATGTATATATATATGCTTTTCTAATCTTGCACTGACAAAGTAGGCAGAATGGTTAACAATACCACCATGTCTAAGCCTTATATGCTTCCCTCTGTTTTTAACAAAGGAAACAGTTCAAACACTGAAGGGACTAACTCACTCTTCAAAAATTTGTTTTATGTTTGTGTACGTTTTGTTCAATTTGTGTAGGAACTGATTTTGTGGATTTGACTTGAGAATGGCATATATGAGTTTTGGAACATGCATTCGTTTATGGCAGAATCTGGTTGTCCAGAGATGACCCTGTGTGGCTGACAGGATGCTAAAATCCAATTAATTTTTGTCAACCAAACAGGGGCTTCAACTCAATAAGCGAATAAGCTGACAGGAGTTGCTTCCCCTAGACCACAAAATAAATGTACAGGGCTGTGCTGCAGGCACCTATACTTTTCAATACTGCAGACAAATGCGCAAGAAAGCAAAATTATCTTTAGAAGTCATAATGAGTCAGTCATAAGAAACAGTTCATGGCATTATGCTGGACTTTCACACAGCCTAGCATCAATCATTGCAAAGAGTAGAACTTCTCAAATGAGTATAAAAAACACACACAACTGAAATCCACACAGAGGGTGCACTCACCAATGGCTTCTGCATCTTGGGGGCCATCCTGCTGATCCAGTTCTTCAGGGGCGATAAAAAGACACTGGAAAGACAGCATGCGCCCATCCCCCTTCGACAACTCCACTGTAAACGGTGGCCGGGACACTATCTGTAAGCCACAGACATCAAAGACTGTAAACAGAAGCCAGGGCAACATCTGCAAGTCACAGACATGAAACACTGTAGAGGCCAGGACAACATCTGCAAACCACAGACATGAAACACTGTAAACAGAAGCCAGGACAACATCTGCAAGTCACAGACATGAAACACTGTAAACAGAAGCCAGGGCAATATCTGCAAGCCACAGACATGAAACACTGTAAACAGAAGCCAGGGCAACATCTGCAAGTCACAG
Source organism: Alviniconcha marisindica (assembly GCA_018857735.1). Classification (NCBI taxonomy): domain Eukaryota; kingdom Metazoa; phylum Mollusca; class Gastropoda; family Provannidae; genus Alviniconcha; species Alviniconcha marisindica. The sequence continues at coordinate 668,956 of JABMCL010002319.1, forward strand.
ACATGAAACATTGTAAACAGAAGCCAGGACAACATCTGCAAGCCACAGACATGAAACACTGTAAACAGAAGCCAAGGCAATATCTGCAAGCCACAGACATGAAACATTGTAAACAGAAGCGCCAGAGCAACATCTGCAAGCCACAGACATGAAACACTGTAAACAGAAGCCAGGACAACATCTGCAAGCCACAGACATGAAACACTGTAAACAGAAGCCAGGACAACATCTGTAAGCCAGACATGAAACACTGTAAACAGAAGCCAGGGCAACATCTGCAAGCCAGACATGAAACACTGTAAACAGAAGCCAGGGCAACATCTGCAAGCCTTAGTCATGAAACATTGTAAACAGAAGCCAGTACACAATCTGTAAAACACACATACTACATATAAAAAGTTTGTGATCTGGCTGGAATACCATCTGTAACGTACAGTGTAATTGTAAGGCACAAACACCCACCGTAAAGATCCAAACACATAAAAGGTTAAAAGCGACACTAATTTAATAAGACAATACAAAACTCTGTGAATTTTCAGGGTAAGCCACTTTTTCAAGCAACAAAACAACAGTTAAACCGCGAAAAATGAAACTGTATTTCTCCCGTTTCAGTTGTGGTGTGTTCTGAGTGTAAAGACAATGTAAAGAGAGCATCCTTACCATTACACAGCTCCACTGTAAGTGTAAAAAAAATCTGGCACATTGCCAGTAACAGTATGATGAAACAGAGACCTGATCAGAAAGTGCACAGACACTGGCCAACAACTGAACAATCATAAATTTCCACAATATCAGCCAGTGTGGTTTTCACTTTGCGAAATGTATAGTGTTTGAACATAAATTTGATGCTTTGCCAATCTTACCTCTGCCTCTGCTTCTTGTTCAGGAGCCTGGAGTGGTCCCTCTGAATCTACTGATGCATTGATGTTGAACTTCACCACGATGCTGCAACGAAAACACCAAACTGACTCATGACCATTTTATCAGCATTTTTGTTGTCGTTTTTTGTTCATCATTTACACCAACACACAAGTGTGCACACCCAAAGCACATGCAAACACAAAGTGTGCACACACCCACACACATTATTGTCTAGTAGGTCCTGTAGGATAGTAATATTATATACCCAAACTCCAATGAAGTTTGCCAGAGGTTTAGTTCACAAATCACGTAATCATAGTCACTTTAAAAAATAAATTTAAAAAATCTTACATTATTTGGTTTTTGTAATGTATCTATACTTAATCATCCCAAACAAGTTTTTGCATGGAAAATCGGAATCACTGTCCCTGATGAAAGCCAGTTGTGGCAGCAAGGGGGTCTCAACATGTTACCAGAAGAGAGAATGCTCCATCCACTGGCATAAGCTAAAAGGTCTAACAAAAGTGTAGCTGCACTCAGTGTCTGAATGATTTACCGTGATGCTTTTCTCTCTCATTCTCACTCATCATCTTGTGTACAAATTGAACACTCAACCTTGCCAAGAGTGAGAGTTAGTTCACTGAGTGAAAGGAAATAATGCAGAACTGTTCAGATGGATAAAACTGGTGGTTGAGAGTGTTGTGGCTTGTCTGCATGTTGACCGGCTGACCAGTCTTAACACTGAGTGCAGTGAGTCTACCCCTGCTGAGACCAATGAGAAGTGGGGAGTGTGTGTGGAGGGTGTGTGTGTGTGTGGAGGGTGTGTGTGTAGTGGGCAAATTATTAAATGGTTTAGGAGCATAACTCAGTTGGCTAGACATAGTTCAAACTGTCAAAGATACATACATATAATTATATAACTGAACTGCTCAAAGGCCCATCTCAGGAGGCATACAACAATGATATTGATAAGCAGTACCCAAAATATGTTTTGCGTTACTGTTTGAAAAATAAGATTTTATTAAAACTTTTGCAACAAGTGTATGACACACTGCATTAATAAGCAACGGTACATGGGCACTTTTTTTTAGACGTTCATACTCTCACTTGTAGCCATTCATGGCCAGTTTCTGCATAATTATAATACACATTTGTAGTAAAGCTTACGTTTCACCACCAGCCTTTCTGGTGAGTGTGACGTCTGCATCATTCAGGGAAACATCAAATCCCTCCACGCCTTTGGCCTGTGTCTTTGATTTGCTAGCTGCTGACTCTTCATAGCTGATCTCCTTCTCCAGGAACTTTGACAACTCCTTGTCCACTGTGAGTACAAGGGAAATCATGAGAATCTGTGTCCACCCCATGTGTAACAATACTAACAATCATTGGGGGGGGGGGGAGCAAGATGATGGCTATTCAAGCACCCCCACCTGCAACATGTTCAAATGCAAGAACACTTGACTAATTAATAATAATAACAATATGAACTCAGTTCCCGTCTAAGGTGTGACTGTGAGTTAAGGGGCAGGTTTAATTAATAACCATCACCTAAGTTACCTCCCTTGCACAAGAAATGTGGCAATGATATACTGATACTGATAGACCACAAATATCATGAAAAAGGTTGATGGGAAAACGTGTTAATAAACTGGATGGTAAAATGACTGTGTGCATGAAACTTGAATTAGTTGAAATGATGCCCAGTTTCCAAAGCAGCATTACACTGACCTTTCAAAATCAGAGCAGCATGCGATCAGGTGAAAGGATGATCAAATTCACAAGTTTTTTATTTACATAAACCAGTGCTGCACAGTCTGTCCATATCTTGTCAAACTATACTGTATTCAGTGTATACATTGTATAATAATGTGATTATGTGGTCACTCACTCCATCCCACCATAATGGTGACTGAGAGCACTGGCCATTCTAGAATGAGGCAGCCCATCCAGAACAGGCACTAAACTTCAGCAATTCCATCTCTGAGCAGTTCAATTCTGGAATAGTGCAAATTCATACTTTGCTAGGTACATTTTCGGCTGTAGTTTAATGCCCCATCCCCAGTCCCTTTCCCCACTACCCCCCTAAATACAGTCAAGCCTATACTACAAGATGGTCAGATAAACCAGCTGCTGGGTGACTGGGGATACTCATAACTGGTGTGTGTCACGCTTGCACTAGGAGTTTGACTGGGGCCCGGGATGCAGGGGGGGTGAGGGGGGGGGGTGGGAGAGAAGAGAAGACACCATTATAAATTTGTCATTATCGGCACTATCATCAAGAACAGAGCAAGCGTCCTCCAAGCCTCCAAATTTTCCTTTCATAAGTAGAACCTGGTAAAATCCAAGGAGACGGTCAGAAATTCCTGGACCGTTTTAAAAGTTATTTTGGGTCACAAATCTCATCACTATCATTAAATGAGGTCCATAATTACAGCCGAAATCCACAACAAAAGGTGAGTTTTTTCATATATTTTTGTCTTTGATTGTTTCGAGTTGGTGTCACGGACTACAAATGGCGAATGAAGTTGACAAAGTGCTGCTAGGTAAGCGGCCTCGTTAAACAAGCTATGGCAATTAAAAACCACAGAAAATGTATGGAAAAAATTGCAATCTGAGAACATTGAGTCGTGAGTACGAACTACGATTGTCTTGCTAAAATCGGCACTAAGGAAGCGTTCACGTTGTTACTGGGATCTAGGTCAAACGTCAAAGGGCAACATACGCCGACTCGGACTGACAATCAAAGACAAAAATATATGAAAAAAATCACCTTTTGTTGCGGATTTTGGCTGTAGTCGGTTGATATGGATCTCGTGTAATGATTGTGATGATATTTGTGACCCAAAATAACTTTTGAAACGGTCCAAGAATTTCCGACCGTCTCTTTGGATTTTACCTAGAACCTGATCATAAAATGCAATCGATGTGTGTACTACAACTCTCTGTCTCGCTCTCACCTTCTGTCTGCAGCAGACGCCGCTGTGGGTTGCACGTGTAGGATGTGACCGCGGTCAAAGTCGGAGTGGAACGGCGATGGTGCGGCAAGATGACAGCGGCGCTGATTTGTCTTGTCAAAGCTGATTGGCACGAGTTGAGGCGCAAAAGGGAGCTATGCGCGAGCTTCAAGCTACTGTGTCCTTGCAAAAACTTGCTAGAAGCGGAAAGGGCAAGACGGAGACACTTGGCCATGGTCGACATGTGTTCTTGGAGCTGACTAATGCGCAGGCGCGAAAAATGAACTAAATCTCAGATCTTATAGATTACCATTAACGGTAATTAAAATCGTCTTTCAGTCCAATGTGTGTATTTTAAAACCAATCAACTGATTGGTACTACTAAGTGTATCTGAAAGTTTTTCGAATTTAAAGCCTCCTTGTATTAAATAAAAATCTCAATAATACTAATATCGGTTGGTTTAATTCTATATACGGATAAAGACCGTTTTGAGAATATAAAGGGGAGATAACGCTGTAGCCTAAAAGTGTTCCTTCTGCTTGCTGAAAAATGCCAGTTCGTGTAATTTTTAAAGCCCTTGAAGTCATGCGTGCAAGGGGTATGTCAGGTGCAATATACAAAGAATCATGCGAAAGGATTAGTTTCTAGCTTCTAAATATGTGCATGCTTTCAAGAGTCATTATCATGTGCCCGTGCTTATATGGACTATGCTGATCAAACGTGAGCGAACTCCAACGACCCCCCCCCCCTCACCCCACCCCCCCACCCGATCAAAAAAATACTACTACAGTAACACTTTGTACCATGTATTATATAATGATTTTGTCTGGTTAGAGGGAGAGTGACGAGACAAACGAAAAGGGGGGCAGTCTTGGATGGAAGGGAGTGTCCAGCGGCAACCTCAACCTGCTGCGTACATGATACTTCACTCATGAATGCCGGCACAGATAGATGGTTCGAGAAACTTGTGTGTGGCACAGTGGCAAAGGCTTATAACATTACATACTGCTGTTTTGGATCTTTGGCCATGACCAACAGTCTATACTAGGAGTACTTATAACACAATGCTGATCCCAGTGCTCAGTTTTCACTTCTCCCAAGACCACACTGGAATGGAATAAACGCACCAGAAGCATAGATCTATCTGCCTGTGGCCCTCTCTTTTGATGTTTTTTTTTTAGTCTTGTTTGAACAGCTAAACGTGTATACAATCTTTGAACTGCTTTCCTATTTTGATCTGCTCTCTCTCATTTTCTTTCTTTGCGTACACATTGCAGACCCCAGCAAGTACTCAGCAAATGGATGATTGTGGAAGAGTATTGCTGGGAGTGGGAGGAAATGATGAAACTTGTGCTTAGATTGCAGTATCTATGCAGACAGACATTGAGCTAGATTATTTTTTTTAAATATAATTCTGATGTTACAATGATACATGTTCACTGACCATGCCCCCAAACCTTAGAGATGTATGTTTTCCCTTGATAGCATTCACAGAAAGAATAGCATCATGTTTTTTGGGGAGGATACATGTAACTTAGAGGCGTGGCTTTTAAAAGGATAGTCCAAGCATGTTCTACTGTTAGTGTTACCTGGTGAAAGTGTGGGTTCAACACAGTGCAGACTTTAGGTGAATCAGTGTCATGAGATAAAAATAGATTATGTGCCTTTCCGGGTACAGACTATTGAGAGAAATATATACCTGGAGTCACCTGTTCTTCAAGTAACGTGTTGGGATAATGAAAAGTGTTGGGTTGTGTGTGTTTTTTCTCTTGGATGTTGGTAGCTTGTAAGTTGTAACCGGACATAACATGTGACCATTAGATATAATTATAGATACATATATAATATGAATTATGATGTAGTGCATGTGTGACCTAGTTTCACGAAAGGGCTCCCAGACACTGCACTATGGTCAAGGCAGAGTTGGGGCTTCTCTGATTTCATCTGAACTGATGCTTATCTGTATCTCCCTCTATTTAATACTAGTCACTACAAGCTGAGACAATGAGTGAAAACATAAGCCTTGCTACACTACAGGCATCATTGCTGATGTTGTGACCTGCTGCTGGACCAACAACCTCATTTAAGAATAAGATCTTGTTTATTTGTTTTGTTATCACTTTTAAATTATTCTGGTACTTGATAGAGGAGTTGTAACTTTCTTTTTACGACAAAATCAACAAAAAGTTTTGTCTTTACTGTTGCACAAGATCTTTAGAATGAGTGCATTAATCAGGCGGTAAAACCAAAAGAAAAGTATCGTTTAAAAAAAAAAGTCCTTTGTTTCTGTGTATGTTCAAATTGAGACCATGTCCTGTTTCAGGAAAAGTGACAACAAAAGTATAATACCTGCAGTCAGCTGGCATAGATCTGTACAGTTATAAGGGAGAGCTCTATCTATTCTACGTGACTCAGAATCCAGATCATTAATAATGGCACAAGTAGCAAATTCTCTTGGGCATTGGGGTTTGGCTGGCCTCAGACAATGCTGCTTTAAAACCACTGCTCCCAGAATGCTGGGTATGGTTAGAGCTTGGAGCCAAACCAGCCCCAGCCAAGCCTTGTCCACAAGCTGCTGCAAAGCGAAACAGTCCTACAACACCAAACCTTTGAGTGTGACAGCGTCCTGTCTAAAGTTTTCGGCAAGTGCTGCCAACTTTTCTACAGCCAACACGTGTGGTAGATATAATGCACCTGCTAGACCTCAGGGCCTGACTGGAAGCGTGACATTCCAGAGAACAGTGACTGTTTTCTCCAAGTGCCAAGCAAGCGCTTCACACAGACTGTATGGGTCCAGTGGGCTCTTACTTCAGGTTGAGCATTTGGGCAGCTTTCGAGCATGCAGGAGAAACTTCGCATCTGGAACTCCAAAGTATGTGTCAGCCCTCACAGCGAAGCGGCCATTACGCAAAAAGACTGCGAGAACTGCAGGGAAAGAAACGGTTGGTGATGATAGTAATAATAAAAAAGTATTATTGTTTAATTTAGTATAATAGGCTAAATATTACGGTATTACTATTAGTTTATATTTTTTATTTTTAGTAATACTAATAGTAATACATGTATAGATCATGTTGGTACAGCACAAGTAGCACAAAGTGCTTTTCAAATTTTACTATTTCTATCTAAAACAGAAACAAAACAGCACAGTATTCATTATGACCATGTAGACTACTGCAAATATATTACAACAAAGGCCAGAAATATGTAATACACTCCCTTTTGAATGTAATTTTGGTGAGAAATTGAACTGGGGGAAGGTAGGGAAAAAATATAGAAGGGAGTGGATGGAGGCGGGCATTTTATAATTGTTTTCTTGTTCTGAAGTATTATATGATAAGTAATATATATTACAAAGGTGAGAAACAGCTCGATGTGAACTGGTGCAAGCGCTGATATGTGATTATATTCTGGCGCACCCAATTTGTGATAATAAATGTATATGGCGCAGCACTTGTGTGTGAAAAAATGCCCAATATATATATAATATATATAAATACATGATATATATATATATATATAACTGTTGCCCCAATGTGTGACAGCCTTTTCCAGTCCTTATACTGGTATGCGGTGATTCCCTTTCTGGTCATCCTGAGTGAATTTGTCAAACTGCAAAAATCTTTGAAGAGAAGCTTGTGTGAGGTAGCTAAAAAATTGATTTTCTTTTCTTGTTTTCTGGGGTTCTATGGGCCACAATTTTATTTAAACATTGTTTGGTGGGTTGTCATACAGATTAAATTCTCATCCTGTGCACCCCTCCCACAACCTTTTTTTTCTTTTCTCTCTTTTCTTTTGCAGGAGCATGCAGATGTTGTGGTTGGGTATGCAGTTGCTGAGGAGTTGGACTTGAGTCAGCTTAGAGAAGCTTTGCAGGTTCAGGGCCTGTACCACATCAGTGAATTGCCAGTTGGTAAGTATGAGAAATAATAATTAATAGAGCTGGACTTGAGTCAGCTTAAAGATGCTTTGCAGTTCAGGACTTGTACCACATCAGTGAATTGCCAGGTGGTAAGTATGAGAGATAATTGAACTGGACCTGAGTCGGCTTAAAGATACTTTGTGGGTTGTACCACATCAGTCAATTGCCAGATGGTAAGTATGAGAAATAATGAAAGAGTGGACCCTCTAAGGTGTTAGATCTGTGCATTGACCATTGGTAACCTGGAGAAATTATGAAAATGAAAGACTTTAACTCTTTAGTGTCTGATCAGTGAATTGATCACGAGCCAGGTAACTTGGTAGTAAGTATGAGAAATGATGACAGATTTAACACCAACACAAGACTGACATATATCTATATATAATATATATATATATATATATATATATATATATATATATATATATATATATATAGTGTGTGTGTGTGTGTGTGTTCATGTAGTGGAAGTTTGGGCAAGTTTGGTAACCTGCCCAAGGTTACGAATACACAGGTTCCATTTGTTTCAGGTGAGTGGTCAGTGATTTCTTACTTTAACATGAGACCGAGAGCCAGTGTACTTTAAGTGCAGGCAATCAAAGGCCAGTAGTTTTGAATGAATGGTTTGGTTGCAGTAAACCAAGCAGCAATGGTTACAGTTGAGTGGTTTGGTTACAGGGAGCTGGGAGCCATGGTTGACTGAGCTCAGTTCTTTGGTTACAGACAACTTTGAGCCAATGGTCACAGCACACTGTTTTTGTTGCAGATGCACAAGATGCGCTGCATGTACAAGCCAAGTATGCTGTGGATGAAAAGAAACGCGAGATCTTCTTCTTCAGGTAAAAACAACTAAATCATTCACACAGACGTAGCTAGGATGGAAGAATGCATGCATGTAAATTCAAGCACACATCACATTCACAATATGAGTGCCCACATACACATGCACACTCATGCAAACACATCCGCACCCACCCATTTTTCATAACATTTTAGAGGAAAACATCTCAGGTTTGTTATAATTCCTTCATGCTAGTGGATTTTCATATCCATGGGCCCACAGGGCTAGTGGAAAATATTTCAACTTATGCAGGCCTTGGGTTCCATGATACGAAGATTTTTTTGTTGATTTTTTTGCAGGGATGGGTCTGCTGTCTTCTGGTCAATGCCTGAGGTGGAGGTAAATATGTCCTGATTTTTGTTTTTTTTGTTTTTTTTGAGGGGGTAACAAATATGCAGTTATTATTTATAAAAAGTAATATTTTTTATGTTTTTAAAATCAAGTCTTTTTTATTTTTTGTTTTGTTTAACATTCTTACTTGTTTGTTTTTATTTCTGAATCCATGTATTCATGTTGTGGTTTGTTTCCATAGTTATTCATTCATACATTTTCCACTTTATCTGCCCTTTGCACTTACTAAGTAATTTTTCTGTTTGACAGAGAAAAGAGGTGCTGAAGTTTATTCGTAAACATGACAATGGGCGCTACTCACAAAGTCTTATCCTGAAGGAGAGAGAAGAGATGGACTTCAAGTATATCAAGTAAGTGTAGCAACAGCCAACAGCCTTAACTGCCACAATCTAAAACAGATTCTAACAACTCACTCTGAGATGTAAATGTGCATATTTGTTTGTTGAGCCAGTTTTGAGATCAAAGCACTATGTCCAGTCTTGAATAAAAAAATTATTCTGTCTTATGCCTGTGTTGCTGAGTGTGCCTGAAATGGAGGGTATGTATGCCACTGGGGTGCATGTTTTTGTTTTTGTTTTTTGAGGATGTACCTCTTGTGGAATTTATGTACCTTGTATTTACTCACATGCCAGGTGAGGGTTGCCGTAGGTGACTCGGTTCTTTGTGTTTGTGTGACATCTTTTGAGCACTAATTAACTCCCTTGTTTGTTGAGTCTTAACGGCCATTTACCCCCAGTCTTGTCTGGGGAAGAGATGGCCTACGCATTAAGTTTTCCCCTGTTAGAGAGTAAAGACTTGAGCCTTGAGCCATCTCTGTCATGCATGTGTGTGTGTGTGTGTGTGGGTGTTGTAGATGGGAAAGGAAACAGAGAGCCTGTTAGGAGACCTCTGGTAGTATCAGTGGCAGTGTATCTGACTTATTAGTTACAGTAATTTTCTGACCGGTTTCCATGAACCACTTTCGCTACCTTACATGTCACACTGATTTGAAACAAGTCTGGCACAATCACTGTCTTAACTTAAGAGAGAAATGCTTATTCCATCTATTCATTGAAATGAAAGGTGGTTCCCACACTCATGGTTGTCTCTGTTGTTTTTTCCATTTCTTTGTGATCAACAGAGGGCCAACCGGCATTGTAGGTGACACGCTTGAACTGAACGAAGAATCAGAAGAAGGGCACATGACTTTGGAGAAGTATGCATTTTCCAATGCACTCGCACAATCAGTCAAACTGGCCATTTGGGAATCGATGCTGGAAACATTTGTGGACTCCATATTGTTTGTAACAGAGGTAAGTGGGGAGGGAGGGTTTATGTTGTGGGTGTTTTTGCGGTTGTATGTAGTTGCATGTGTTTGTATTTATAAATGTGTATATTAAAATGCCTTTCTCAGTATTAGAGTATATGCGTGTGTGGCTCTGGCTGGCTGGCTGGGTGTACCTGTGTGTTACAGCAGTGTGTCAGATGAGTGAGACTTAGTGTGTTTGTGTATGTGTCTGTGTCTGTTTCTTGCTGCAATTCCAGAGTGCATGTGTACAGCTGGGAATCAACATTGATGCTGCAAGATATATTAACGCTGTTAATAATAATAGTGTTACATTACTGGTACATTACTGTGACCAGAGTAACTTTGTTTTCATTGAGGAGCGGTAGAAGTAACTTTCACATCACAAAACCATTGTCTTGGGTACTTTCTCCTTTTCATGCCTTTGTAGAAAATGTGTAACTGAAAACAAATTATAGTAGTGTGTGTGTGGATTCAATGTGTGTGCTGTTTGAGTTTTTGATTTCCTATTGCTACATATAGTGACATTTAGTTTGTATTATTCGATCATTCAGTATGTTGCTCTTTTTTTATACCAAGTGTATATTGTGTAAAATATATTGTACTGTATTTGCACTGTACTCTATTATGGGGCATTAAAACAAATGTGATGCTGACAGGAACTGAGGGATGGCCAGCAGATCAGAATGTCACGTCGAGAGGTGCTGCGTAAAACGGGGGAATTATTTACTCTGAGGTGAGTCTGTATATGATTGTAGGGAATGGTTGACTTTGAGGTGAGACTGTGTGGTTGTAGGGAATGGTTTACTGTGAGGTGAGACTGTGTGGGTGTGGGGAATGGTTTACTCTGAGGTGAGACTGTGGGTGTGGGGAATGGTTTACTGAGGTGAGACTGTGTGTGGTTGTAGGGAATGGTTTACTGTGAGGTGAGACTGTGTGGTTGCAGGGAATGGTTTACTGTGAGGAGACTGCATGTGGTGTAGGGAATGGTTTACTGTGAGGTGAGACTGTGGTTGCAGGGAATGGTTTACTGTGAGGTGAGACTGCATGTGGTGTAGGGAATGGTTTACGGTGAGGTGAGACTGTAGTTGGGAATGGTTTACTCTGAGGTGAGACTGTGTGGATGTAGGGAATGGTTTACTCTGGGGTGGGACTATGTGTGGCTGCTGGGCATTGTTTGCCCTGAGGTGAGACACAAGTCACAAGAAAATATCCAGTTACCATGTCTATTTAAAAAGAAATATGAGCTGAAGCAACTTTAAACCTGGGTTTGGGGTGGAGTGTAGCTCAATTATGGTTGAGCACTGGGCCCAGCACGCTGCTAACGCAGGTTCATTTTGCTGGTGTGGGAAGGGAATATTTTCTCTGAGTCCATTCTTGGGGCAATTCTCTTGCTGTTTTCATGCAGCCACATGTGCATTCACATGCACTGACATCTGTGTGCACGTTAAAAATCTCAAGCATTGGCAGCCTCGGCATTGTTTGGACACATGAAAATAACTGCACACACTAGGTGAACCATCAAGGACAGAATGTGGCTGCCCAAGTAGCAGGGGAATTCAAAGCAATCTCAGATGCAGTTCATCTTCTCAAAAACCAGTAAGTAAGTTGGTGTTTTACATCCAGTCAACTAGTGTGGTTATATCAGGGCAATACTTCAAAAACCAAGTGTACTGCCTCCATACAAAGAGGAACGCAAAAGAAAGATTCATCTGTTTACACACTATGCACTTATTACTAGAATCAACACACAAGGGGGTTAATTAGTGCTTGAAATACGTAACACAAGTACAACAACAAAGACCTGAGTCACCTACAGTACCTCTCACCTGGCATGCGTGTAAATACAGGTACCTAAACTCCACCTATTACTTATCACTAGGCCAAACTAACTCAGAGAGCTTTGACTTACAGAGGACACCTGTGTCTTGTGTGTGCAGACACCTTATCAACCTGAGCTCTGACCTGCTGGACACACCAGACTTCTACTGGGACCGCGCTGTGTTGGAACCGCTGTACATGGGGGTGTGCAACCACCTGGAAATCTCCCGGCGCACCAGGGTCTGTAGTCCACCTTTTGTCACGTCATCGGCCACCAAATCCTGCCAGGGTCCATGCTCTGTTAACTGTTGTGCTCTTGGGGGATGTCTAAGCTCAGAGGGCCTTTCGTGTGTGAGTGCTATGGCTACAGCTAAATAAGTTTACTTCTATCAGCATCATACATTGTACAATGCTGACATTGAATTTAAAACTCTGCTACCAAAACCAAAACCAAACTTGCTATAAAAAAATAAGGGGGGAATTAACTCCCCTGGGCGGGAGTTAACTCCCTTTCAATATCCACCATGGAATCGCAGACAGAAGTACTTTTGTCCACCAGGTGATGAATGAGAAGCTGAATCACTGCTGTGAGCTGATGGAGCTGCTGAGCAGCAACCTGAACGATGCTCACCACACGCGCCTGGAGGTCATGATCATCGTTCTCATTCTGGTGGAGGTCAGTCCTTGAGCTAGGTCAATACCGGCTCTGTTTTCTGTTTTTCTTGTTGTTCTTTTTGACAGTGAGGCTTGAAGCTGGTATACCTGAAGTGAACTGTTGAAGTATCTGTGTTTTGCAGTGGATAGTTGCTGTGATGTTTAATTGTTTTATGTATCATGTGTGTGTGTGTTTTGGTGGTGCGGTTGTTGTTGGGTTGTTGCTGTTGTTGTTGTGTGTGTGTGTTTTTTTTGGGGGGGGGCTGCTTTCTTTTTACTGTTGTTTATTTTGTGTGAATTGGTGCTGGAAATAAATGTCAATAGTTTAATTAATGCCCCACAATGATACTGCTTGCAAAAAGAAAAAAAAGAAAAAGAAAAAAAAAGTCAGGTTAGAAGTAGGGGTGAGCTCAAATAGTGGTTAAAACAATGTATTTATAGTGTTTGAAAATTCATACATATAACTTAGAGAAGATGTAGGCTGTACAAGAAGAAAAATAGGTTGATATAAGAACAGCCCTGACATTAAAGACAGGAAAATTACAACCACGGATTGTGCATACAACAAAGCAAACAGTGAGAAAAAAAGATGGAGATAAAATGATGAGGAGGTGAGATCTTGTTTAGAATTACATGCGACAAAAGCGCAGTGAGTCTGCTCAAGGGTGGAGAATAGCGCTATATAAAAGCAATCATCATCTTTTTTCCATCCTTCCTCCTCCTGGGCTAGCTACGTGGCAATTGCTTCGATTAGGCTGAAGTGTTATGTGCGTGTGTATCATCATCTTGAAATGTTTGTATAAAAATGACAGTGTATTCATCTTCCCAGTCATTTGATCAATAGCAGCAGGTGCTCTGCTTGATGTGCTTGCAGGTTGTATTTGAGATTGTCCACTACCTGGAGCGCTACTACAACACACAGGCGTCAGACGCTGACCACCTCCTGGGCCCCTTTGGACAGGTGGCAGAGCATTCCAACAAAAGACACCAACGATCAGACCCTGAATAACCACTGGACTCCTACGAACAGGTTACACAGCCTTCCAGCGCAGCCTGATCCTCCGCAACTGGTTCTCCAGCACAACACACTCCGACTGAACAATCTCTGGATTGCTGTGTACAACTACGAGATGCACACTTCCGTCAACACACAATCCTCCATGACCGGTTCATCAGTCCAATCCACTCAGACTGATCAGTCTCTGAAAGGCTGTTCAAAACAGACAGGCTTCACATGGTGCTTGATCCTCCTAGACTTGTTCTCATGAACCAGTCTAGGTGGATCAAGTACCATGTGAAGCCTGACTCAGACTGACCAATTTCTGGACTGGACAGGACAGGACACACACGGCTTTCAAACAACATCAGGTCTTCAATGACTGGTTCATGAGCACAGCTCTTTCAGACTGACTAACCTGTGGACTGTACAAGACACACACACTCTTCAAATAACAGTATTAACACTCCACTCAGACTGGCCGATCTATGGACTGCACATGACACACGCACCCTTCAGATAACACCTGGTCCTCTATGACTGACCAATCATGAATCTGACGGCACAGGACACACACACCCTTCAAACAATGCCTGTTCTTCAGTGACTGGTTCATGAGCTTAGCTATTTCCCACAGACTAATCTGTGGACTGTGCAAAACACACAGCCTTCAGATAGCACCTGGTCTTCTTTGACTGGTTCATGAGCACTGTCCACTCAGACTGACCAATCTGTGGACTGCACAGGACACACACAGCCTTCAAACAACACCTGGTTCTCTTTGACTGGTTCATGAACACTGTCCACTCAGACTGACCAATCTGTGAACTGCACAGGACACACACACCCTTCAAACAACACCTGGTCTTCGTTAATTAGTTCCCATTCGGGACAGATGGGCCATGAGGGTATGCCTACCCTCCCCCCCCCCCCCCCCCCCCCCCCGAACAAAATGATATGGGCCAGGTACAGCTACCCCTTAGGCTAAAGCAGGATGGGGAGCCCTGCCACGACCAGTTCATTAGCACAGTCCACGCAGACTGACTACTGATTGCTGGATGGCTCAGAACAGAATACACAAATTTCATGCAACACCTCATTCTCCTGTTTTTTTCTTTCTGGAGTAAATCTTTTTGTCACCAAAAACTATTACAGTATTGCTATTAGAGGGCAACAAATTCAAAGAGGAATACATATATATATATAAACATACACACAAGAACAGGATTTTTCAAACACATGCCCACCTCAGTTACACACATGCATGCACACTAACAAGGCACCTTTATTTGTTGATGCACACAGCGATCCAGGGACGTGCCGTGAAGTGAAATGCTAAATGCATGTCAGCGCAGTATATTTCCAGAGACTGCATGTTGAAGTGATCATCATTAGTCAACACAGATCTGTTCATTTTACTTTCATAGAAAGGTGCTTAGTGTGTTCAAATACCAGGCTGACATTTTTGGTCCTCTGTTAGTATAATTATACTTGGACTGTTGTGTGTCTGTTTTTCAGCTGCAGATGTAAACATTTTGAGCATTAAAAATGTATGGGCTGTGCCGAGAAAATACATCAGGGTCTATGCTAACAATGGAGCCTCTGTGTTTGTTTCATTAAACATTTATATTGTGCCAGTGGAAAACCAGGGCATTTAACCAAGTTTTGGACAAGCATACCAAGAGTGAATGTGATGTGTGTGTGTGTGTTTGTTTTATTGTTCAGAATCATTGCAGTTATTCTCCAATGTGTTAGAAGCTATGAATAAATAACCAATGTATAATTCATTCTTTTGTTGAAATAATAGTTTCTGTGTAGATGTGTCCACTAGATTTTGCAAAATAGGAAATCCCAAACTTAACAGAATTACTAACCCAGAATTTGATTTAATGTATACAAACATGAAATTGCTGAAGGTGTTCTTGTAAAGGTCAAATCCTTAAAGTTTCAATCTTATTGATTCAGCCAATGAGCAGAATCCAAATACTTAGGAGAAATCAAAAACAGAACATAATTTGTCAGGATATGGGTAAAAATCAATAAGCTACAGGGAGAGGGGAAGAGTGTGTGGAAGAGTTGCATATAGCGCATGTGTGGAATGTTCATGCTTTTGTATTATATATATATATATTGTGGACACCATTACTGGCAATGAACAGCTTGTGTTGGAATTTGTCGATGACACTGTTCAGGAAATATTGGCAAAAAAAAGAGGAAGTCCGGTCACCTGTCCGTGATGCTGATGGCAAGGCTGTTCAGGAAGTTGTGTTGCATGTAAATGATGTTGACAGTGAGGGTGTTCAGAAAGTGGTGATGCATGTATATGATGTTGGCGGTGAGGTGGTTCAGAAAGTGCTGATGCATGTGCACATATAATGTTGAGGGTGAAGTTGTTCAGGAAGTGGTGATGCATCTACATGATGTTGACAGTGAGTGAGGATGTTTAGTAAGCTGTGATGCCTACATGATGTTGACAGTGAGGTTGTTTAGAAAGTGGTGGATGCATGTATATGATGTTTGCGGCGAGGCTGTTTAAGTGGTGATGGATAAATACGATGCTGATGGTGAGGTTGTTCAGGAAGTGGTGATGCATGAACATGTTGACAGTGAGGTTGTTTAGAAAGTGGTGATACATGTACATGATGTTGGCAGTAAGGATGTTTAGGAAGTGGTGATGCATAAACATGATGTTGATGGTGAGTTGGTTTAGCAGTGGGGATGCCTGTACATGATGCTGATGGTGACATTTTGCAGAAAGTCCTGGCACCTGTACTTGATGTTGAAAATGAGGTTGTTCAGGAAGTTGTGATGCATATATATACATGATCATGATGATGTTGATGGTGACATTTTGTAGAAGGTCCTGGTGCCAGTACTTGATGCTGATCATGGTGTTGTTCAGCAAGTCCTTGTGCCTGTACATGATGTTGATGGAAATGTAATTCAGGAAATCCAGGTGCCATAAATAATGTTGGCAGTGACTTTTTTTCAGATTGTTGTTGTTCAGGCGCTGGCATCTGCATTTGGTCATGATGTCAACAATGAGGTCATATAGGAAGTTTTGAAATTCTGCTGCCTGTACATGCTATGGAGTGAAATAGTTTACACACAGTGGCGTTTTATCTTTGTCTTGATATTCATCATAATTTTGCAAGTGAATAAAGTGATTGATTTTGCTGTGTGTGTGTGTTTATGTACAAATTTTACTGTGAAAGCTAGCCAGAATATTCAAGTCTCTCATAGTAACACTAACAGTGAAACCCCAGTTTTCCAGTCATTCTTTATGCCAAGCAAACATCAGTCAAAGAAAGTTACCCCATTGCTTGGTAGGCATTTCACTGGATGAAAAAAAAAAAAAAAAATCAACCCAGAATCAATAGGCAAAAACATAACATGTGGGCAATTCAGTATCGTTGGTCTCCTGCAGTAAAAAAAAAAAGAATTTTATCTTTAAACATTGATTACCTTAGCTGTAAGGAGATGTAAAACAAAATTAACATGATTCCATTTGGCATCCATTGTTTTGTTGTTGTTTTTGCTTGAAAGAAAATTATACTTTTTGGCAATTTTTTTGTTCAAGTCAGCGGATCACCACTGAGCAGTGGAAAAACGTCATGCCTTCAGGAGAGCGGCAGCCAGTGTACCAAACCATCGACAGGTAGAAAAAAACCTGTGATAGTTGCAAGTTCAGTACCATTGCTTTACGCCCACATAGACCATGAGGACTATTATGGACGGCCATCTCAACTTTCACGTAGCTCCTAAACTCTGGAACGTCCACAGAAGCCACATACGGCTTATCAGGGACGGGAGGTGGGGGGAGGGGGGTAGCTATAAATAGCTCATCCCTGCGCTCCTACCTGACTTTATATCTTGTCCCTAATATGTCATCCGACATCCGAGGACATTAAGAATCAACAAACTCCTACCTGTCAGAGTTCAGGTGCTGTGTGAAACTGAAAGTCGAGGTAGCCGTCCTGGGCTTTCCGTCTATAAGCCTTACGGTTTCTGTGGACGTAAAGGAACACTGACCCGTGCTTCGGCATTGGTCACAGTTTGTCCCTAATATGTCAACTGATATCCGAGGACATGAAGCTCTACATCATCATCACCTACCCGTGGCTCTGTTAGACTGCATAGCAATTGCGTGGTGCGGTGGTCGCTGTGCAATGCCGGACGGACACTGTTGTTCTGGCGGCGGTCCACGGCAGCCTTGGTCTTCCGGGTTGGCGCCTGTTTCGAGGTTTCACTCTTCTGTCCCCATTTTCCCACTCGTCCCCGTCCCTAATAGGCCTTCTCGCCTCCGTGGACGTTAAGCAACAAAAACATACTTACTCCTACCCATAAAGACCGAAGAGTCCGTCAACCACCGCAAGAACACTAAATGCTGAGGAGGTAGGGACCCGGCAAGTGCGAAGCAAATTGTGTACTCCGCAACCAGCTCTTTCAACAGCTGTGCGGAACAGTCACAAAGGGCAATGTCCGAAAGACCAGCTTTCGGAACGTGAAGCAAAAGAGTCCAACACTAGCCCAGCTCGACCTCCCCTTCAGATCGTTCAGGCGATACTAGTAGCTGTTTCCACTTTTATTTGTGCTCGTTGAATGACTGACCCAACCGAATGGCCAGTGAGTCAGAGACACTGCACTACTTACTGTAGTATCTCTGGTTACACAGGCATGGCACTTTGTTTTATTTTTTTTAGATTTTTCTTAAGGGTTGTTCCCCTTGTTGGCACTCTCCTAGACTTTACGAGGAAAAACATTCGGAATGGAAAATGGCTGAGAGAGACGTGGTTCGGATAACTTTCAAAGAAATTCAAAGCATCGCAGGGACTTCGAAAGAAGGTTAGTGCAAAATGCATTTCTCTGATGATTTTTGTAACTGTATTGTTAGGATAGAAAGTGACTGCAGAAGATTTTGAAGTTGTGTGCACCTCACATTTGGATTACTTCTGTCTCAGTTCTTTACCAACTGCCAACCGCGAGCGTTGATGAAAATCGCCAGGGGGTCATCATCAGCTTTGAGTCTGCTTTGGGGATGAATTTTCCCACGAAATTACTGTCTCTTTCTGTATTTGCCGTTTCTGCGTGGTATGGACGCATCAGCTGAAGTACGACGTTAGGTGGTGCTTTAATTAGTTCATCATACATCATACTATCTTGTTAGAGATCGATTTGAGTATTTGATCTTCTTTTGACTCTGTTTGAGATGCTGCTCAGTCAGTCACAACTAGAGCTGTCGCTGAGTAACTAACTTAGTAACAAATACTTTGTCATTGCCAACGCCAAGTGGATATTCTCAGTCTGGATTGAACACTTGCGTCTGGATCGTAACACTTATTTACGTACATAATAATTTATCACACACACACACACACACACACACACACACCACACACACACACACACACACACACTCTTCCACATGGATGCGCGCGCACACACACACACACACAGTATAATGTACAGTACAGTATGTGTACAGTATATATATGCAACGTGCAAGCATGCACCTGTATCTAGTTTTGAATAGTCTTAATGTACTTATTTCATGACCAGATGCTCATGAATTCTATTTCATATAGGCTTTGTGAAAAATACAACACTAGTGTGACTGTAAACTGCATTTAAAAATGGTAAAGAGAGCAAGGACAAAGTTTGTCCCAGCTCTCTTTATGGTTACCATAAGAATTCAGGCAATTTACACTTACAGTGTTGGATTTTTATGCTCAGTGCTTAGTTTAATAAGTTTAAAACTGTAAAAGGCACAATTTTTTTAATTGAAGGGTCCCCCTTGGGTGGTGTATCCAAATGAGGCTTTTCCAAATAAGGAGGGGCAGGTCAAACTTATCCAAAAATATGCTATGAGGGAAATAAACAGATGTGGACATCTGTATTCCAATTTCCATAGTGTCATGTAAAACAAATGACATTGATAATGACATGACTTCAATGATGCCACATTTGAAATGACTGTGTAGACTTCTGTAAAAAATAAGGACACAAAAAATGGTGTGATCAAAGGTAAGTGTGCTTTTGTTCATAAAAGTTAGTCTTTTTCACTCCTTCCTTCCTCCTTCACCCTCCCAGTCCCAGCTATGCACACACAAAGACCATGTTATATAATTCTCTTTCTGACTCTCTCTCTCTCTTTCTTCCCCTGCCCCCTTATTTGTAACTTATCAATATAAGCTGTAATACTAATAGTACACTGTGGTGTGTTCAGCTTCGTCTTCATCTTCAAGCCTTTGTTTCCATCTCTATTAAAAAAAATTTAAATTTTAATCCCTGAACTTGTTGCAGATTACCAGGAAGAAGAAACCAAAACAGGAGACAGCAACAAACGACGGAAGAGGACAAAGAGACCAGAGCAAGCGATTTACAGGCCAGGGCAGCTGCGTGTCGGCAAAAAAGAGAAAGAAATCTCCAACAATGAGGAAAGAGCTGGCAGCATCCCACCCGAAGAAGAGAGCTGGGAGGCGGAGATTGAAGCAAGCAGGGTGAAAGATGTGTACGGAACGACAGACGAGGAGGGGAGCAGAGGCAGCAAAGAGAACAGCCTGGACAAGGAGGTGGGTCCTGGAAGCGGCAGGGATGCTCCTCGCTTCACTCCATCTCCTTCAGCGGCGCCTCACAGAGACAAAGGCGAGGGTGGTCGCAGGCGCTCCAAACGCCCCGACATTCAAATCTACGTGCCCAAGGGTCGGCTGCAGGAGCAGGACTGTCTAAGAGGTGACGAGGAAGATGCAGATGTGGGTCAGATGAGCGAGCACCCAAACACCAACGACGAAGTCAGAGACTGGCTCCAGGAGCAAGATCGACAGACTCAGAGGGGTAATGAGGAAGACGCGGAAATGGGTCGGATGATTGAGCCCCCAAGTGCTGACTACGAGGTCTGCTCACTGCCTGCGGCCAGGGACTTTGCCAGCCCACGTAAAGTGGACCTCAGCTCTCATTTCGGTGCCTTACAGGTGACAGTGGGTGGCAACCCATCATCTCCACTGAGCGTGGATGAGGACAGACTAGCAGGCGCATCTGCGGACAGCGCCGGCCACCGACATCAACAGACTCCTCCTAGTAAGCAGCGAGGGGGTACCATCAGGGATGAACAGTGTGACAAACCAAAACACAGCAATAGGGAGGGTGGGTGGGAGCAGAAGGAGCATCAGTACGACAGGGGGGACAGTCACAGCAGCAAAAAGAGAGATCATGAACAGCAAGGGGGCCGCTGGCGAGAGCGGGACAATCGTGGTAGAGGTCGGCACAGTGAGTCTGACAGAGTGGAGCCCCCTTTCAGAGAACCTAGAGCTGGGGGGCGGGGCAGGGGCAGCGAGGAGAGAGACTTTGCCGCTAAAGAACAGAGAGACTATACCTTTAAAGAACACAAAGTCGGGCGGGGGAGAGGCCGCAACCGACAGCTGCAGTATAATCGCTCCAGCTCAAATGAGTCACTGACAAAATCACTGGATCTGGGTCACCGTGCTCAGTGGCCAGGGGAGAGAATGACCCAGCACAGTGGCACATTTCCTCGGTCAAAGGGTGCAAAAAACAGAAACCTGGCTGCTGACAGCAATGATTCGAAGGAAGACATTGAAGCTTCCCAGGCACAAGGGAGTGGCAAGTATGCGTTTTCGTCAATGCGGCCTCCAAGGGAGCGCTCAGGGAGCATCAGTAGTGACACCAGTGGTGGGAGCGATCTGAGCTGGGAAGACTTGGAGGCTGAGTTTGAGAAGGAGAAACCTGACTGGAACACCCAGGTACAGTTCTTGACAGACTGGTGTTATTGTTTTTTGTTGTTGTTGTTCTTGTCCATTTTATTTTGTGTGAGAGGGAAAGAGAGAGAAGTGGCTTTGTAGGTGTGTGCTTGTTTTGCAATCCATCAGACCTGAACTGGTTCACCAGTGAGACTGTTATTTAATTTAGTGTTAATTAATGTCTTGGTTTGGTATAACTTTCCATGATAAAAATGCTTATTTTTAGCTTTTTTGTATATTAAATTATTATATTTTTATAATTATATATATAATTTATGTAACTTAAAAATAAATAAAAATAAGTCTGTGCAGTAGACCAGTTCTTGTATTTGTACTAGTGTTTATGGAGGTTGTTTTAAAAAGGGGGGTAGAGGGGAAATTGGAGAGAGAAAAAAGGTAATGGTTTTAGAGGTAGAAGTTTGAGAAAAACCCTGAAGACCTGGTAAAACTATAGCTAAATTCCATATTTAGTTGTTGTTGTTTTTACTACCACTGTCAGTATCACAGTATCAGTACTTAGCTAGACAAGTCACATTGTGCACAGTTTTGTGTTTAGAAAGTTTTGTGTAAGACTTGCTAAGTTACAAACTAAGAAAATAATTTGTTACTTTCATGAGCTCTCTGGGGAATGGATCTAATTAATGTACTTCCTTGGTCACTGTCAGTGTTACAGGGATCGCTGGTGGAGTTAACCTCGAAGTTTTTTAAACAAGCCATGACTAACATATGTACAACTTACAATAAATAACAGCATGAAGCAGAGCAAATCGTTCGCTTTTTTTTTTCTTTCTCAAATTTGACTGTCATTGGTGGAGCTAATCTTCATTTTTCTGGGCCAGTCTCACAGGTAGAGAGTGTTGTTGTTTTTGTTCTCTACTTTTTTCAAGTACTCCCAGTCCTGCATGAACTTAGGAATAGGAGGTGAATCAAATATCTAATATTAATTTCAGTCACTCTCACAGTTAGAGAATGTCTTCTTCTCCCGCCATTTCTGAGACTCACGGGTTATACTACCTTTAGTCATTCTTGCATTCACAGACAAATAATCTTCTTTTGTCACTCTCACAGGTGGAACAGTATTTGGAGGAGGTGGCTCGTCAGGTGCATGACTCCACTCAGCGCCTGACAGACAGCATCGACAACTCATTTGACCCCCACGCCACTCCCACAAGCAACTGCCAACAACCACGTCTCAACCACAATCAGCCGGGCCTCAATCGCAACCTGTCTGCCTCCAGTGACCGCATTTTTACGCAGGTAGGCAGGGTCTAGTTTTCAAACATTCCCTGCACCACTGATAGTGATACCTCATTGTATTTTGTAAAACTGGCTCTAGCAGATATGTGTGGCTTTGATGGCTTATTTAATTATTAATCGAATCCATCAGTCCATCCCATTATTTCATAACTTTATTCACGTACAATGTGACAGTTCAGTGTCAATGATCACAATCATACTAGTCATGCATGCACTAATTGTCATTTACTGCTTCACTCACCTGAACTTGGCTAAAGTCAAGTTGTAGTAAAATACAAGAGGCAGCTTCTCCATGGATGCTTGCCATTTGCAATAGAAAAGAAAGCTCAACTGAGAATGTACAGTGGTTAAAAGTATCAGGTAAGTACTCCTCAGTGAGTTTAATTGTACCCTGAATTAGAGAATAGCATGGTCTGACCACCGCAATCTTATCAGATTACCTAAACATACAATAGTCAAGCACAGATAACAAAATTACAGTTTTTACTAACAGTAACACACATGCACACACTCATGCACATATATGCGCGTGCGCACACAAACACCCAAATGCCTACAAAGTGAAGCATGCATTCACTATACATGTCTGTGTGTTTGTCTGTCTGTCAGTCCATGTGTCCAGGCTTTGTCCAGAAGATATTTTCTGAATTATGTTTGTCTGTCAGTCCATGTGCCCAGGCTTTGTCCAGAAGATATTTTCTGAGTATCTCATCCTTTTGTAACCAAACTTGGCAGGGTAGTGCATGATCATGAGCTGGAGTGCTGTGCTAAACAAATTGGGTGGGTATTATTTTAAATTCCAAGAAATTACTAGTTTTGTAAACTTTTGTCACCTTGTTCTTTTTTCTTTTTTAAATTCTTCTTTTATGAACTCCCCTTTTGAGTTTGTGATGGCATTTTATGGTTGCATTTTAATTTTTTTGATTGAGTCATGAGTGCCATTTGTTCATGCAGGAATACCGAGGGAGAAAAAAAGATAGGCGGCGGAGAGGCTCACGGTCAAAAAACTCTAGTCGTGAATCCAGCATCCACAGCAACCCCCGTGATGATGACCTCTGGCCCTCGGAAGAAAAGCGTCCTCCTCGCAGGCGCAACCGGCGGCGCCACTCATCAGCAGGTCCAGGGAACCGTGTTGGCACGGTGGAGGGGCAGCGAGCAGCAGAGAGTCTGCGCATCATGGTTGGCAAGAACAAGGAGAAGCGACAAGTGATGGTGGGGAGCAAGGGGGCGGAGGGTGGTGCTAAGGGGGCGGACACAGGCGGGGCGGGGGGTGATGTCCACAGGAGACAGAGGCAGCACAGCGGGGCAGACCTGCCCAAGAGGAACGCTGAGCACGATCGCCCCCAGCAGCAGCAGCAGCAGAGAGACCGTCACGGGGGCAGGGGGGGCAGGGCTGGCTCTGGCAGCCAGGGTCAAGGTCAAGGTCATGGGAGCGAGGGCAAGAAGCAGAGCGGCCGCTTGATGCAGTCAACAGGTGACGGCGAGGAGAGGCTGCAAGGCCGTGGACAACATCACGACAACAAGAAAAGCCACCCGCACTCCCACCCCCACTCAAACCAACAGCACAACTCACGATCTCACGGCAGCAGCAGCAACAACAACAACGACCCTTACCACCAGCCGGGAAGCTACTCCCGTTTGGCTCCGTCCCCTGCTCATGCTCCTGACAATGCCTCTTCACCCCCCATATCACATGCAGGGGGTCTGATCAAACTGCCTTCAGAATCCCCCGCTGAAAGACCCCACCCTGCCTACCAAGGACACGGTCAAGGTCGCAGCCAAGCACACAGGCCGGAGTGGACCCCAGGCCAGGGTCAAGAGTGGGGTCAAAGTTATGGCCAAGACCGGGGTCAAGGCTACAACCAGGAGCAGGCCGAGGACAGGTTCCGGCGCAACTCCACCCCAGGTCACAGTCAAGGTCAAGGTCCCGCGGAGCGGCGACTGTACGACCCCAAGAACCCCAGCAAGCCCATCATGGTGCCAGACTCGCGGCCGCTCAAATTCCATGACCCTGAGGAGATGCACTCCCCCTCCCCACAGGAGAGCTTCACCCCACCCCCTCTCTCCCACAGTCCAGGGCCTGCTGGGTCTGCTGGGGTGGGGCCCGCCTTCCCTCCCTTCTTCCCACCCCACCCCGGGTACATGTACCCACCGCCACACATGCGCATGCCTTTTCCTGGCTTTCCCCATGGCCCGCCCCCACCCCCCAACCACCCCATGTTTTACGGGTTCCAGCCTCCCAGACCTGGCACGGATGCAGATGATGGCTATTACAACAGGTGAGTACTGTTTGCGTTGGGTCCATTTACGCTGCTGAAACTTCTTGGTGTGAGCTTGGTGGAAAAACTGTTTACACCAGCTCATCCCTGGACGGATGCAAGTTGTTCTTGGCTTGGTTCCAGAGTTGGGTCGACCCTACTCCGAAACCAAGCCAAGCAGGGCTCACTTTCATTGCACGTCATCTAAGGTCATTCTGGAAATCCAGACAGTCTGGAAGTGGAAGCGTCAGGGGAGACAGATGATGCATTTGAAGTGATGGCTTGGCTTGGTTCCGGAGTAGGGTTGAGCAGGGCTCATTATTAGTTTGCTTGCATGCACATCATCTGATGTCATTCTGGAAAATCAAACAATCTGGAAGCACGGGGACAGACAAATGGTGCATTTAAAGTGATGATGATGTCAGACTTCAAGTGCTGGGCCAGATTTCAGACCTATGTTAATGCAGCCATGTGGGCCCAGTCTTAGCTGAGGCAGGTGCCAGGCTGGTCTGGGTCCTGCTGTAAATGGCCCCATGGAGGTTTCTGTGAGTAAGTAAGTAACAGTTATATCAGGGTGAGAGGTTTCTGTGAGTTTGTGGTACCTTCTGAAGGCTTAGTGGGGTAAAGTAGTGGAAGACTACAGCCATGTGGGTTTTTTGATGCGAGGAAACTGAAATTGTGTGTATGTGTGTGTGTGTGTGGATCACATCAGTTTAGTAGCCTGTCAGGGATTGTGACTGTGAGAATTAATCTTCCAAAGGTCATGAGTCAGAGCAGTTCCTGTTGTGGTGGTAAATGATAAGCCAGCATTGTTATGCTGAGCACTGCCACAGAAGAAACCACTACCATGTATTAGTCTGTTACTGTTAGACTTTAGAGACTTGCAAGTGTGTGGAGTGGCAGTGCATTGACACTGTGTTTAAACCAAAAAAAAAGCTTGCAGAGTGGAATAGGTGATGGTGGGATTGTTAATGTTTTACATACTGTATGTTTTTGTTTTACAGAGAGTTAGAACAGTTGGTGTCAGGAATGTCAAGGCCGCAGTGTCGGATGATGGCGGAGCAAGTGCTACGCGACACAGCACCACTGGATTGTCAGCTGACCAACATCCTGTCTCGAGGACAACTTGGGGAGGATGCACAGCGTAGAGTCAAACAGCTCAGGTTGGTACTGTACCATTTGGGGAGATGACACAACAAAGAGTCAAAGAGCACAATGCAGAATCAAACAGCTCAGGTTGGTACTGTACCATTTGTGGACATAGTACAACATAGAGTCAGAGAGTGCAAGACTGAATCAAACAGCTCTGCTAGGTATTGTAGCATTTACTTGGAGGGTGTGCACAATGTTAAAAGGTTTTGGTGCATGTCTGTCCTTGGTGTCATAGGTGAACTGACAGATCAAAATGTGTCTTGAGAATATTACAAATGATGTTGATCATGGCAGGGCTGGTCGTGTGACATGTTGAGATTGACATGTGTATAGATCATTAGATAATCATGATGTCAATCATAGAAGAGCTAGTTACATCATCTTGTGAAAAATGGTGTGTGTAAAAATGATCTTGATGATTGCAGGGCTGGTTACATGAACAGTTGAAATGGAAGTATGTACAAATTATGTCAATCATAGTAGGGATGATGGTCATGAATGGGATCCTTCAAGACTGATTGGTTATGGATGAAATGTTAGTCCTAGCAGGGCTGTTTGCATGATAGATTATGTTGGTTTGGTTGTGGCAGGCAAGAGTTACAGCGACGGTATGAGCGAATACTCTTGCTTGACATGGACGTAGCCAATCAGAGATCGGTGGAACAGCAGCTGTGGCGCTCGGTGTATTACAATGTCATTGAGGGACTGCGACGGCAACAGGCACCTGACAACAGCGGTGGTGCTGCCGCAAGCAAACAGGCTCTGTCAGAGATTCTGGATGAGGTAGGTGTGATGTTTGTATGGTCAGCTTTTTCCCAGACACATGTTTTTGAAAGGAAATTCTTGCATACTTTGCATGACTAATATGTATATGACCACTCTGGACCTATTCCCATTTAGTCTAAGTTTGCCGACCTTGGTTTTATTTCAAGGTCGCAGGGCATCAAAAAGATCAAACTGAGTTTTCTTTTCTTGGTGTGTTCATGTCCAGTCATGCGCAGTATGCTTTTTGTAGCTTTAGCATCTACGCATGGAAAATAATTCATACATCACCAGCCTGTTAAAACCTTTTCTATAATACATTCTTCATCTTTTTTTCAGACTATTATGTGATCTTGAAAATGAGCCAAAGTCACTGAAACTGGAAACGTGCCTACTATTACTAATGTACTTTTTCCCATGGCAGAACCCAATTCACAAAAAGCACTTCGCACAATTTTGTTGTTGTTGTTGATTGAATGTAATAAACTTCATCAGACTTGCCCCCAAAATGCAAAACATTGAGTGACCTTGGCTGATGTCCTTGTCACCTTGAAATATCATGTCATCAAAACTAGCCGGAATGGCAGACATCAGTATAGGTTTTAATCATTGAATAATCTTTTAAGCTCTGCATGATGATAACCTCTGACAAGCTTTACGCGTTCATACCAGGTTTGGAGACACTGAACCATGATCAAGGTCACATTCTTTTTCAAGTATGAATCATCTTTGGATTTGCTTTTTTTAACAGCTCGTAAATGAAATGATGACAATGTTTGGGACTCCTCCCCCTGTCCCTCTGCACATAAACCAAGAGATGACAGTGTTTGGGACTCCTCTCCCTGCCCCTCTGCACATAAACCAAGAGATGACAGTGTTTGGGACTCCTCTCCCTGCCCCTCTGCACATAAACCAAGAGATGACAGCGTTTGGGACTCCTCTCCCTGCCCCTCTGCACATAAACCAAGAGATGACAGCGTTTGGGACTCCTCTCCCTGCCCCTCTGCACATAAACCAAGAGATGACAGCGTTTGGGACTCCTCTCCCTGCCCCTCTGCACATAAACCAAGAGATGACAGTGTTTGGGACTCCTCTCCCTCCTCCCCCACCCCCATTCCCACCACGCAACACAAAGAAACATGCTTAATTCTTCATTCAATTTTTCCCTGGGTAACTTGACCATGTTTTGGACTTATTTCCCGTAGGGTAAATTGGTGTTTTAAATTTATTTCTGTCACATGAACTTTTCCCCTTCTGAGCCTAATGTTTTAAGTGTACTTTCTTTCCTCCAGGGAACTGCATTTTACGAAGGACTGCTGAAGAAGCTGCAGTCAACATACAACTTTAACCTGGATTCATTGCTGGAGGAGGGCCCGACGGGGACAGAGGGGGCAGGGAGGGGGGTGCGACTGGCGGTGCTGAGCGCTCAGAGAACCATGATGTTTCTGGGGGACATTGCTCGCTACCGGGAGCAAGCCGCCCACTCCACCAACTACGGCAAGGCCAGGCAGTGAGTGTGTTCTCAGCTTGTGGGTATGTTAGCGCACTGCTGCATTTGTCTGGCTTTCTGTGTTTGGGTGAAAAAATGGTTCTTTGGTCGGCTTCTTTTCTGGAAGAACTTATTCAAAAGTTGATGAAGTATAAAAGGTATCACAACATCCATGCTTCTATCTTTTACTTGTGTTTGTGCAGATGTGAGGAACATGAATGGGAAATGTGAGGAACATAAGTGGAATGGGAAATGTGAGGAACATAAGTGGAATGGGAAGCCAAGACTGGCATAATGTGTTAACAGATGACATCCACCTTTAAAGACTCCTGTGGGTGTACTGTCAAGGGAAGTCACTGTGCAGATAGCCATGCAGGCAAAGCAGCCATTACATTTGGATGACATCTTTGAAGATCTTAAATCTTGAACAACTTGAGACTGTCCCTCCATCAGTGCTGTGATAAAAGGATGAAAGGTTCAATGTTGTCTTTTGCAGGTGGTACATAAATGCTCAGAAGTTGGCGCCCAAAAATGGACGTCCCTACAACCAGCTGGCCATTCTAGCTATGTACACAGTGAGTCATTGCTCTCATGCCTTCAATTTTCTTTGTACACTACCCCCTGCCACCCCACCACCACCACCACCATCCACTCACCTATTCCTCCTGCCTTCTCCTGCCTCTCCCTCCCTTCCCAGCCACTTCTCCCCTTTCTTTGTCTCCTTGCCTGTCTCATTTGAATGTTATCACAGATTTGATTATATCAGTTATTAAAGGATATGTTCTTTGAATAAGGTTGGTGCCAATGATTTGGAAGCTTGGTAGTACTTCCAAGGTACCAAAACATTTAAACAGACTTCAGCTACCGCAGACAGAAATTAAAATGAAATCCTCCCTGCTTTGGTAATCATATTTTTTTGGTCATTTTAGGTTGTAAGTTGGTCTACTTATTAGGCACCGAAGTACAAGAATGTCTGTCATTTAATTGTTTGAGTGGTTAATGCAATGAATGTTTTGATATTTTGGGTCGCTTGAGTAAGTGTGTCAGCTGTTTAACCAAAAGTTCCACATGATTTTTTTTTTTTTGCTGCTGTCTGTTTCAGCGGCGAAAGCTGGACGCGGTGTATTATTATCAGCGCAGCCTGGCTGCCAGCAACCCCATCCTCACAGCCAGGGAGAGTCTCATGTCTCTCTTTGACGATGTCCGCAGAAAGGTATTGAATTACATGCACACACACACACACACACACATGCACATATATATATATTAAAAAAAAAAAATATATATATTTTATATATATATATATATATATATATATATATATATATATATATATATGCACTTTGGCTATGAGGCTGGACTGGTTCCCACACATTCCTGGCCACCAGGTGTTTGACTGGTTCCCACTCCCTCTTCCCAGCAAGAATTGCTGTTGGGTTTGACTGGTTCCCACTCCCTCTTCCCAGGAAGAATTGCTGTTGGGTTTGACTGGTTCCCACTCCCTCTTCCCAGGAAGAATTGCTGTTGGGTTTGACTGGTTCCCACTCCCTCTTCCCAGGAAGAACTATTGAGTTTGACTGGTTCCCACTCCCCCTTCCCAGGAAGAATTGCTGTTGGGTTTGACTGGTCCCCACTCCCCCTTCCCAGGGAGAATTGCTGTTGGGTTTGACTGGTCCCCACTCCCCCTTCCCAGGGAGAATTGCTGTTGGGTTTGACTGGTCCCCACTCCCCCTTCCCAGGGAGAATTGCTGTTGGGTTTGACTGGTCCCCACTCCTCCTTCCCAGGGAGAATTGCTGTTGGGTTTGACTGGTCCCCACTCCCTGTCCCCAGGAAGAGGCAGTGGAGCAAAGGCGACTGGAAGAGGCACGACGACGGCGGCGGAGGAAAGCCACCCCTTCCCACTCTCAGCCTCGGGTGGAGCTGTGGATTGCACCAGATGGGTCCAGCTCTCGCGACCAGCAGTCTGACCGTGAATCGGACAACGATGATCTCAGCAGTTTGTCATCCATTGAGGTCAGCAGGGGTGGGAATGGGAGCTGGGTTGGGGCTGACCTGTGTGTGCTTCTGTGAGGGTGTGTGTGTGTGCATGTCTTTGTCACTGTGTGTGTGTGTGTGTGTGTGTGTGTGTGTGTGTGTGTGTGTGTGTGTGTGTGTGCATGCGTGCGTGCGTGCGCACGCGTGCGCACATCACGTGTGTGTGTGTGTGTGTGATTCTCTTGTGTTGGTGTGTGTTAGTGCTCATTTGTTGGGAACTTGCAGCATCAGTCATTTTTTGCTTTGTGAGCAGTAGTGTTTCCCTGTCAGAATATGTATATATGACATTTTAATTGCATAGAGTCTTTGATGTCACTTTAATAGGCCTATCGCTGGTCATGGCTTGAAAAGTATATCATACAAGACTAAAGAGAGAGAGAGAGAGGGAAAAAATGCAGTTGTGAGCACCACTGATGTTTGGTCAGTTTCATCATTTGGCATACAGTGCATCTGCAGCTGTTAGTAACAGTGAACTTTTAGCAGCGTCAGCTAAGTTCAGTGCCTCTCCTTTCCTCTTTCTTCCAGTTTGGTTGCGTTGCATTTGTCAGACTAGTGAGGTGGTTGACAGAGAAACCACAGATCAAAAGACTGTCATGCTAAAATAGTAAAAGTCTAGCATTAGTAGACACACAGAAAAGGGTATTTACACACAGGAGCAAGTGTTAGGGTTCTCAGCCATGTATGGCTTATTTCATGGTGATCTTCACAATGTTTTCATGAGCAGCAGAAGACAAGCATGATGGAGATATGTCTTATACAGATTTTGTTTTATATGCTTGATGTGTGTGTGTGCGCTTTTTTCTTTTTCTTTTTTACTTTTTTTTTACCCCAGAGTTTTGTTTTTCAGCTGAACAAGCGATTTGTGCTGACGTTCCTCAATGTGCACGGAAAACTGTTTACCAAAATCAAGTAAGTGCCTCTCATTTCCTCTTTGTTCCAGTGTGGTTGTGTTGCATTTGTCAGACTAGTGAGGTGGTTGACAGAGAAACCACAGATCAAAAGGCTGTCATCCTAAAATAGTAAAAGTAAGCAAAAGTATACATTTTGAAGCTGATGTGCTTGTCACATGTGTAACAATTCAACATTTACACAAAATTTCAGTGTGAGAGGGCAGAGTGTTGACCTTGGGAAATATTTGCTTCCTGTTACATCTTTTTAAGACTTATTTGACTCAGTGTGTGTGTATGTGTTTGTGTGTGTGTGTGTGTAGTTGTACATGTACTTTTGTGTAACTTGTACTGCTGTGTTTCCCACTCCCAACTTACGGCTGTTGGTGAAGGGCCTGGTGCTTTGTGTACAAACATGTACAGGTGTTGCGGCATTGTGAGAGTGTTTGTCAGACATGTACAGGTGTTGCGGCATTGTGAGAGTGTGTTGTCAGACATGTACAGGTGTTGCACCATTGTGAGAGTGTTTGTCAGATATGTACAGGTGTTGCACCTCTGTGAGAGTGTTTGTCAGACATGTACAGGTGTTGCGGCATTGTGAGAGTGTGTTGTCAGACATGTACAGGTGTTGCACCATTGTGAGAGTGTTTGTCAGATATGTACAAGTGTTGCACCTCTGTGAGAGAGTTTGTCAGACATGTACAGGTGTTGCACCACTGTGAGAGAGTTTGTCAGACATGTACAGGTGTTGCACTATTGTGAGAGTTTTATTAGTCATGACCCTGCTGTTCCTTTCCATGTTCTGCCAGCTTTGAGGTGTTTGTGGAGAGCGCCAGCCTGATGCTGCAGGAGTGGAGGTTGCTGCTGCAGCACTCCCCTACCATGCTGACCAACACGCGCCTTGTGCAGATCTTCGCCATCAACATGTTCTCCATTGACAACACTACCCTCAAAGGTCAGTGTCGGTGCGCACAGCTTTACTTGTGAATGTTTGTGAGACAGCTTTACTTGTGAATGTGTTTGTGAGACAGCTTTACTTGTGAATGTGTTTGTGAGACAGCTTTACTTGTGAATGTGTTTGTGAGACAGCTTTACTTATGAATGTGTTTGTGAGACAGCTTTACTTGTGAATGTGTTTGTGAGACAGCTTTGCCTGTAAATGTGTTTGTGAGACAGCTTTACTTGTGAATGTGTTTGTGAGACAGCTTTACTTGTGAATGTGTTTGTGAGACAGCTTTACTTGTGAATGTGTTTGTGAGACAGCTTTACTTGTGAATGTGTTTGTGAGACAGCTTTACTTATGAATGTGTTTGTGAGACAGCTTTACTTGTGAATGTGTTTGTGAGACAGCTTTGCCTGTAAATGTGTTTGTGAGACAGCTTTACTTATGAATGTGTTTGTGAGACAGTTTTACTTGTGAATGTGTTTGTGAGACAGCTTTACTTGTGAATGTGTTTGTGAGACAGCTTTACTTGTGAATGTGTTTGTGAGACAGCTTTGCCTGTAAATGTGTTTGTGAGACAGCTTTACTTGTGAATACCTCAGTCTGACAGTGTGGGCAATGGATACAGCTTGCAGCATTTTCACATAAAGGGATGGGGGGGGGGGGGGGGGGGGGCACACCAGGAGGCAGAGAGAGACTGGCTGGCAGAAAGAGGGTGAGAAAGAAAGCAGGTTCATTGTTACTTGATGTCCCCAACAGCTTTGATGGCTGCACTTGGTTTGTCCTTTTTTTTTCCATCTTCTTTTTGGGGATCCTTTTGAAGAGGATGGGGGCTGAGGGGGGGGGGGGGGGGGGGGGAGCAGTCACACCAGGAGGCAGAGAGATTGGCTGGCAGAAGAAAGGGTGACAAAAAAGCAGGTTCACTGTTGCTTGGTGCCTGCACTTGGTTTCTCCTCTTTTTTCTTCTTTCTTTTTTTCTTTAAAAAAAAGGCAGACTCCTGGTATCTTGACACAGAGGAGGCTGTGTGTGTGTGTGGAGGGGGGGGGGGGGGGGGGGGGGTAGGCAGAAAGACTGACTGGCAGAAACAGGGTTAGAAAGAAAGCAGGTTCAGTGTCTTTTGGTGTCCCCAACAGCTTTGGTGGCTGTACTTGGTTTGCCTTTCTGTATTGTATTTTATATATATATAAAGAAAAGGCAGACTCCTGTCACATCTCTTCCATTAGCTTAGTAAGCTGACGTAGAAGACTGTTCTCTGTAGGTGCATAATAAAGGGAAGGGGATCTGGGACTTGGTGGAGGAGTAAGCATGCAGCTGAGACTTTGAGTGTGAGTCTGTTGGCCAGCTGTCAATATTTCCAGTGGATCATCTATAGGTGAGCTGTCCATTTTTTTGCATTCCTTGTTGTTGTTGTTTTCTACAGATGAGAGTCTGGAGGCCAGCTGTCGCTCTTTGCTCCAAGAGCACGCTGTGGAAGTTGGCCTGGACATGTTCGGCCTCCTCGTTGCCCGTGTCAATGACCTTTTGACCTCTCACCTGGCCATGACCTCTTCAGACTCCTCCCCGCAGCAGCCTCTGAGCGATGACCTTCAGCAGCTGTTGCCGGGGGTGAAGGTGTGGGTGGACTGGATGATGTGTCACTCCTCGCTGTGGAACCCACAGCCCTCCCTCCGGCCCCCCGACATTGGGTCAGTTGTCTTGGCACCACCGATTGGTCAGCTGCATTCGTGCCTGATTATTTGTTTATGCTTAGCTGGAACAGGGGTGTTAGTTTCCCACCATTTTTGCAGATCTTTGCAACATTGACTGGGTTTCAGTCAAATTCATTACATTGATTCGTTAAAAAGGAAAATTGGTGTGGCAGTTTTCTGGGGTTTTTAATTGGCATGTCAGTAGCATTCATTGTCGCAGAGTTCAGCAAAGCAGACAGTGTAAGAGAAGAAACTGCAAGTAGAGTACCTGGATATGAGAAGCACTAAGCAATTATGATGGTTTAAGGGTAACGTATCTTGCATGGACATTGCGAAGAAAGGCCATTTCCAGCTTTATTGACCTTTTGGAATGTTTTAGCGATAGAATATCCATGTACCTGACATTCATCAAGTTTGCCAGACGGAACACATTTTGTCTCCAGATTGCTCTGAATTACCGGCGTCAAAAAAAAATCTGTGTGGGGATGGGGTGGAGTGTGGAGTGCCACTGGAACCCCCTAATTATTCCACAGAAAGTTACAGTGGCCGTTTTTAAAATGCCTGTTGGAAGCTCATGCCCTGTATTTGGGCCATCCCAAGGACAGTGAGTATGATGAGAGTGACGTGTTGCTGACTGAGGTTGCTTGTGGCAGGCCACAGGTGGACGTGTGGAAGAATGTGGCAGAGTTGTGCAACACGTTGAAACGGCTCAGCACCAGTCACATCTCACTACATCCCAACAAACGAGAAGGTATGCCAACTTTGGGTTTGGTTTCCCCCATCCCTCTTTTTTTCTTTCTCATGCTGTCTGCATCTCTGTCTTGTCTGTCTGTCAACCTCTCTCTCTCTCTCTCTCTCTCTCTCTCTCTCTCTCTCTCTCTCTCTCTCTCTCTCTCTCTCTCTCTCTTACACACACACATACAAACACACACACACACACACACACACACACACACACACACACACACACACACACACACACACACACACACACACTCACACACAAACACACACTTTCCTGTTACTACTCTTTGTTCTCATTGGTTCTGTAGCATTTGTGTTGATGTACTGTGCTTAGTTGATCAATGTGGCAATTTGTATGACAACACAAGGGTGAAGCTTTGGAAGTAGTGAATCTGATTGATGTTTTGATTTCTTTGTGTGCGTGGAGGCTGAAGGGACTGAATCTGATCTATATTTTGAATTCTATATTGACAGCATGCTGGGATTGAATCTTATGATTTGACTTGTATTGACAGGGTGTGAAGGGTTGAAACTAATCAATGTTTTTATTTGTGTATTGATGCAGTGTGAAGCACTGGTGCTGATGGAAGATTTTATGACCATGGTGGATTTATTGATGTATTTATTTGTACATTGTTGTATTGGTTGTGTTGATGTCAGGATTTGTGTGTTGACAGGCAGTGAATCACTGGTGTTGATGAAAGATTCCATGACCATAGTCTGTGCTTTACTGTATTGGTTTTTCTCATGTGTTGATTTACCTGTGTGTTGATGTGACAGTTTGTGAGTTGAGAGGCAGTGAAGTACTTGTGTTGATAGAAGATTCCAAGCCCATGATGTGTGTGTTACTGTGATCATGTTTGTGTGTTGATTTGTGTAGTGACATGCTCACTGCATGTCACTACACAAATCAACACACAAACATGATGGTGACACTGGTGGTGACGGAAGAAACCATGACCATTATGTTTGTTACTGTGATCATTTGTGTGTTGATTTGTGTATTGGCATGTTGTGATTCCAGGACCATGATGTGTGTGTTACTGTGATCATTTGTGTAGGTCATTTGTGTGTTGATTTGTGTGTTGATTTGTGTAGGTCATTTGTGTGTTGATTTTGTGTAGGTGATTTGTGTGTTGATTTTGTGTGGGTCATTTGTGTGTCGATTTGTGTACTGGCCTGCAGTGAAGCACTGGTGTTGATGGAAGATTCCATGACCATGATGTGTGTGTTACTGTGATCATTTGTGTGTTGGTTTGTGTAGCTCATTTGTGTGTTGATTTGTGTATTGGCCTGCAGTGAAGCACTGGTGTTGATGGAAGATTCCCATGACCATGTGTGTGGTACCATTATCATTTGTGTGTTGATTTTTGTGTGTGTGTGGGTGTAGATCATGTGTGTGTTGATTTGTGTAGATCATTTGTGTGTTGATTTGTGTATTGGCAGGCAGTGAAGCACTGGTGTTGATGGAAGATTCGATGCTGGCTGGCTTTGTGCCACTGCTCAGCGCTCCAGTAGACACTGTGTATATCGATGCCAGTGATGACAAGGTATTTTCACATCACCAGATGGGCTGAATGAAAACAAAATGGGAATGTTATGCAAAAATAGTTATGTGCTAATGTGAAAAAGAATCAGTTGTTACTGTATAGCTTTTGCTGCATGATCTTAATTAATGTGTACAAAAGAGAGGTTAAAAAAGAAAAAGGTTATATGTGTATAGCTTTTGCTGCATGATCGTAATTAATATGTACAAAAGAGAGGCTCAAAAAGAAAAAGGTAAAGGGGTCTTCTTATGATTTTTTGTATGTGTGCTGATGTTTTCATTTGATGTGCAGACAGAACTTTGTTAATGAATTGTATTTGATTTCATGAAAGGGGGGGGGGGGGGGGGGTCTGAAGTGTTTGAAAAAAAAACCCAGCATAGCTGTTTGCACCAAGATTGTTCAAGAGAGTTGAAATATTTTTTACTCTGTTTGCTTCAAAATTTTGTATGATTGTTTTCATTCTGTGTCCATAAGCAGTATCACATACCTAGCACTCATAATGACTAGGAAGAACGCTGGTTGTTGGCTTGCATGGCTTTGAACTGCAACAGCCAAAGAATCTGAAGAAACAAATTTGAAGACAGATGAGAACTGAGGAGGTTGAAGGACATTTTTCTTCTGTGTCTTCATCGTTTAGGAAATTGCAATGGACTGCCTCCGTGTGGAGAAGGTGGTTCTGTTTGGCGAGTATCTTTGTGGCATTGAGCCGCCCATGCTGTCCTTTGATGTGGAAAAGGGCTGCTACTTCTCCGTGGCGCCGGCACCGGTCAAGTCTGAGGAGAAGCTGGTCGACTTGAAAACAGAAGATGAGTCTGAGGTCAGTGATTTGAGTTGCTACCTTTTTCCATATAAATGTCAGTGGCAATGGCAAAATATTGACTGGATTTGTGAGTGGCGTATTCTCTGTTTTCTTGCCCTTGGGCTGTAACAGAGAGAGGTTCATAGATTGACTAGATGCTTAGACGGAAGACATGATTGTGGAGAGCGGTGGGTTATTTGCTGTTTTCTTTCTACCAATGTGAAACAGACAGAGGACATGATTGTGGAGAGTGGTGGGTTATTTGCTGGGGTTTTTTTCTGCCACTGTGAAACAGACGGAAGATGTGATTGTGGAGAGCGAAGAGTCAGGGGAAGATGGAGATGAGACGCCTGGGGAGACAATCAAGGAGCTGAAAGCCAGGAAAGCAGAGCTGAGGCAACGAGTGGAGGATCAGGCCAGAGACAAACACACCTTGCAGGTAAGCAACATTCCATGTCAGTGATAACATGCGTTGCAGGTAAACAAGATCCTGTCTCAGTAAAAAACAAACACCTTGCTGGTGAACAGCATGCCATGTCAGTAACAACACACCTTGCAGGTAAACATCCTGTGTCTGTAAACAACACATCTTGCTGGTGAACAACATGCCATGTCCGTAACAACTCACCTTGCAGGTAAAT
This sequence comes from Alviniconcha marisindica, assembly GCA_018857735.1. NCBI lineage: Eukaryota > Metazoa > Mollusca > Gastropoda > Provannidae > Alviniconcha > Alviniconcha marisindica. Next base: position 706,600 of record JABMCL010002319.1, read on the forward strand.
AACATCCTTTTACAGTAAACAACACACCTTGCTGGTGAACTACATGCCATGTCGGTAACAACACACCTTGCAGGTAAACAACACACCTTGCTGGTGAGAAGCATGCATTTAGGTCAATGTAACGTGCCTTGTAGCTCAACAATACACTTTGCAGCTCAGCAACACACTTTGTAACTCAGTAACACACTGTGTATGTCAACAACACACCTTACAGGTCAACAACCCACCTGGCTTGTGACCAACACTCTTTGTTAAACAATGCATGTTGCAGGTGAACAGCACACCTGTGTGTGTGTGTGCACGCATGCACGTGTGTGTGTGTGTGATGAAATGAACATACCCTTATGTCGTTGTAAGTGCTCTGGACTCTTACAAGATGGGACACCATAAATAATCTATCATTATTATTACTATTTACCCGTTTTTTCATTCATTAATTTGCTGATGTATTCCATCTACCAGAGGTTGCTGGAGCAGAATTGTGCAGTCAAGCTGGAACTGGAGGTGCGACCACGGTTCCTGGTGACAGACACCAACTGCTTCATTGACCACCTCTCATCCCTGCGCTCCATTGTTGCCATGGCAACCTACACGCTGGTCGTGCCCCTCGTTGGTCAGTTCAGCTGCACTAAGTGTAGGATTAGTTTGGGCCCAGGCCCTGTTATAGTAACAATATTTGTGAGGCCCAGCTGTTTGAGCAGGACTCGCATGCCTGTTGTTGAGATAAGATAAATGATAATCACAATAATTAACATATATATCTAAGTGGACGAGCGGAGATTGATGTGCGCTCTTTCTCTCTCTCTCTCTCTCTCTCTCTCTCTCTCTCTCTCTCTCTCTCTCTCTCTCTCTCTCTGTAACATGGTCATTGTTTGATAGGCGATAATGGTAGACTACAGTATTTAAGATTCTGTTTGAAATGTGTGTTAATGTAGTTTTTGTCATAAGATGTTTGTACAGCACAGTGAGTTTAACTCTGGTTAGAGAACAGTGCTTTATAAGAATTATTTATTATTATTATATATAAAGTGCAAAAAATTGTCAGTAGAGACTATTCTAATCACATACCTGCACACATACACACACAGGCACCCACACATATGTTAGCATACTGACCAAACTAAACTTAATTTACGCACAGCTTAAAAGTGGCAATAAACAGAGACTTGAGGCAGAGGAAGACAGCAGCATGGAACAGAAAACATGGCAGGTCTGTAGTTTTTGGAAAAGAAACATCTTGCTGGCCTTTCTACTAAGATCAGCCTAGCACATTGTTGAGGTAAGATTAGTCTGTGTTGTATTAGAATAGCCCAGCCTGTTGTACCTGGGATTAGCCATGTCTTGTGACACACTGACAGGAAGAAAAGAAGGAAGTTGGTTTTAGTATGCCCAGTCAGCCATGACATTTATGTCAGGGTGAACACATTGATGGGATTGGCTTGGCCTGTTATTGAGACAGGATTAGCCTGGCCTGTTCTCAGGCCAGGAAGTATTGTGGCCTTCATGCAAGTTTTGTCAGAAGGCAGTCTGTCAGCCGGATGATATACTCGTTTATCCGTAGTGTCGTGTCGCCTGACTTCCAGCCTTGCATTTATGTTCCCCCGTCAGTACTGAATGAACTGGATGGCCTGGCGAAAGGAGGGGGCCAGAGTACAGGTCATCACCTTGACGACAGCCCTGAGCATATCACCATGGTTACGCGCCATGCCAACCAGGCGCTGGCCTACTTGGAGCATGAGTTCAAGGCCAAGAACTGCCATCTGCGAGTGCAGACATCCAAAGGGTCCGTGCTGGAGACGCTGGCCTTTCGCAGTGAGGAGTCAGATAATTCAGTGAGTATGGACTTCATCCTTATTCTTGGTTGGTGGGTTGGTGCATTTGATTCCACAGTTCACAGGGTAGGCTGATTGTATATTGTAGGAGATGGATGCATGTTATTTCAATAAACACCCTGCAATGATGTGCTGCTTGGCAACAACAACAAAAGCATCAGACTGTTCATACCTGATTGGTGTCAGAGAAAAATACTTTGGGATGTTGCTCACAGAGATATCACCTAGACTCCATTTTCAAATTTTGTAAAACAGCGCTCTCTCTGTCTCTCTCTGTCTCTCTCTCTCTAAATCCCCCCCTCTCTCTCTCTCTCTAAATCTCTCAGTATTTACACAAAAGTACTTTTTTGCATTGAATTTGAGCTCCTCAGGTCGTAGCCATGTTGGTTCGCTCTTTACCAATGAAGAACACAAAAGGGTTGGCTTGTGACGTACTTCATACTTTTGCCACACATGTTGGCCTTCTTCTTTTTTTTATGGTGCCACTGATGCAGACTGCTGGACACCAAATGGCAGTACCCATGGTTGTGTTTCTGCAACCTTCAAACATCAATTTTTAACAAAGAGGACAAGTCATGTAGTAAACAAGTGCTGTTTGTATATTTTTTAAATTTCATTCCTGTCGATAGGGCCTGTGATGCTTTTTCTGCTCGGTTCTCCTTTAACTCTTTCATCCCTGTTTCGTATTTGGCATTACTTCCCCTTATTCCTATGTTCCTATGTACATAACAGTCCTTTCATTCCTGGGTTTTCATAAGGAAAAAATGTATGAAAGAGGGTATGTGGGTTTGAGTCATCTGTGTCTGCAAGCTCTTAGTAAAACCATGGCAACCTATATATCGCTGTGTAGGTAAATGAAGTCAGAAGGCAATGGTCACACTTTCACAGTCACTGTCACCAGGAGGGTGACACACAGGTGCAAATAAAGGTGACACATACCTTTTTTAAAACAAACAGACGAAACCAACGTTTTGCAGGCCCACAGAACATGCGAAGAGAAATGGAACATGCTCCCTACTTACAGTCTGATGTCCCAGATAACATCCACATAGAAACTGACTCCCGAAATTCCGTTTGTCACATTGTCTGTGTCCTTGAAATGGTGATGAAAAGAAGACGGTTTGCACAAGAGTAGGAAGTATGAGTACACAGTATGATTGTTTCATTTTAGTGTAATCCATGCGCCGTCTCTATCATATATATACACAATGTTTGCACCGTAACTCTGTACAACTATATTTACTATGTCTATGTACACATCTGCACTGGACATCAGAGGTATGTCTCGTGTCACAGCAGTGTCCCCACCTGTCCACTCAAAACGTGGCTGAGTAAAAAACAATGGCAGGTTTTCATCATCCAATTCATCACCACTCTCACTATCATCTTTAAATGCATTTGCAAGCTCTGCTCTCTCCTCTTGTCAGTTCAAACAGATCAGAATCATTTTCGCCCAGATTGTCATAAACATCATCATCAGAGAACTGATCACTGTCGTTGTACTCATCCGCCGCCATCTTTCCAACTGTACAGAATAACCTAACCCCATCCCTAGAAATGGACAAATTTTGTGCATTGGACACTTTCCCACACTCTGGCAGTGGCCAGGCACGGCTAATCAAAGCATTGTGCGGCTTATCAAAACATTCCTCAGGTCCCGTTACACTGGCCAGGGGAACTGAGGTGCTGACCATGTGACAGATAGGCACGGATTTCAAAGGCAGAACCGCTGCAGCGGCCGGCCGGAAGGAAGGGAGTGTTTATGCCTGCCCCTCTCTAGCGGTTCTCAGGAATGAAGGGAAAGATTCTCTCAACCGCTGTAGCGGTTTTCAGGGATGAAAGAGTTAAGCTGAGGGACTGGAGATCTGTGGTGGTAGTTCATCTTGCTGGTGTGGGTGCAGGTATTGATGAGGAGGAAGATGGAGATGAGGATGAGAAAACTGACTTCATTCAGAGGCAGCAACCAGCCATGTTCTCATCCAGTCATGTGTTTCTGTGTTGCTGTTGAGCTCATGGGATTATGACGTCATGTGAAGGGCAACAGTGCTGGTGCCTGTACCATGTTCTCATCCAGTCGTGCATTCTGTGTTGCTGTTGAGCTCATGGGATTATGACGTCATGTCAAGGCAACAGTTATGGTGCCTGTTACAACTGAAGGATACCCATGTCTGTTTGCAGGGTAACAATGATGATCTCATCCTGTCATGCTGTCTGCACTACTGTAAGGACATGGCACGGGACTTCATGCCTAAAGATAAAGGTTGGTGACTGTCTGTCTGTTTGCTTGACTGCTTGACTACTTGTTGTTTTTTTGTTTTTGTTTTTTTTTTGGGGGGGGGGGGGGGGGGGGTTTTTTTTCTTGCTTTTTTTCCCCTGTCCACATTTCCCACAATGTCTGGATTATAAGTTGACTGGGCGTAAAACACCAACTTACTTACTTACTTACTGGATTATAAGACTGGATCTCACAAAACCGAACAGAGCAGTTGTGTTGCACTTTCAGCTCTTCTCAATCTGTTTTCAGATTCCCCAGTGCGTCTGTTCCGAGATGTGGTGCTGCTGACAGACGACCGCAACCTTCGCCTCAAGGCACACACATCCAATGTTCCTGTCAAGGATGTCCCTGCATTTTGCCGCTGGTGCAAGGTCACCTGAACAGCCTGACCCTGTACAGCGAGAGATTGAACTTTCTGTGACCTTGTGGAGCAAGGTCATTTTAGTTTTGACCTTGACCTTGTTGAACAAGGTGCCTCTAATTTCAGACTAAGCAGGCAAGGCCAATCTGACCTTGTGGAGCAAGGTCGGATCAGATGTCGCCCATGGCGAGACTTGCCAGTCATGCCTCACGCGCTGCTGCCTGTTCAACTTGGGCTGTGGTTGTCCCCTACCTGTTTGGATTGGAACGAGCAATATTCCTTCTGTTGATGCAGATGGTTTTGTCCTTTTATAGTTGTGGCAGTTTGATGCGCCCTTTCTTTAACAATGTGTCTGCTGTGAGGTAAAAAAAAAAATAACACTGTTGTATTCCCCCCTCCGCCCACTCCTCCAATCCTCGACCTTGCTCACTTCCTCCCGCGTCTTCACAGCTAATGGCATCTTAATGCCCAGCTGGGATTTTAGGTGAGGATTCCTGTTAGACAATGTTAAAACATGAGTTTGCTTGTTTTATAGCATCCATGGGTGTTTTTAATTTTTTTATATGTGTGTGTGTATGTGTGTGCCACAACTAAGATACTCATGGCGGGTTTTGTGTACAGACAGAATGAACAGTGGCTTCAGTGAAGCTAGCTGACAGAATAAACTGCTTTTAAGAAAGTGCATGGACAGAACAGCTTGGTTCTGATGACGTGAACAGACCGACCCTGGCATTTTGAAGGGATATGATGACAAAGAGTGATGCAACAGTTCCTGCAAAGTGAACGGATGGACAGGATTCCATGCAGCTGGCACTCTGACTGGTTCGGTGATTGCTAGCTTCCAAACAATCATAGGTTTTATACTTTGTGGTTTATCAGCAGATTGTTTTAGGTTTTTTTTAGTCGTAGTTGTACAGAAAAGTCACTTTTCTGGAGGAATTGTGAAAGCCTGCATTTGTTATCTTGGTACAGTTTGTAACAATGTTGTTATTATTGTTTGTAATAAATAAAAAATATGTGGCTTGGAAACCCCCCCTTCTTGATGAGCATGGCAGACTCTCTTTATCTGGCAGCTTTGTGAAGATGATACCTTAACCTGTGTACAAAGTTGTTTTGCGGCAATGCCGGATCTTCTGTCGTTACCTCATAATCAAAGAAAGAACAAAAAACAACGGAAAACAGGTTCTGTTTTCTGCAAGGTTAAACTGACTCTTCTGTTTATTTATAGTTTTAAACCTAACGGTGCTTTTTTTGTTTTTATTTAGATTTTTTGTACAGAAGAGTTCACATATTTATAGAATAATCCTCCCACCCATATACTCACCTTGGCTCCCTTCCTTTGTGCCTTCCAGGATAGTTCAGGATAAGTCCCCCTCCTCCCCACCCACCCCTCACACACACTCCTTCCCCCTCACACACACTCCTTCCTCTTCCCTGAATACCTTGCATCATTTGGTAGCATTCATCTGGATATGAGCTGAGAGCCAGTTTGCATTTTTTAATTATTATTTTTTAATTTATTGTCAAATTCCAGTGGATCCTCCTCATGACAATGGGGCTAGGAACATGAAGGTTACTTTGTTTTAAAAAGTGCTGAAAGTCTGAGAAAAAATGGGGTCATGGGACTATCCAGGTCACTTCGTCTCTGGCAGAGTGCTGGGTTGAAGGAGTTTTGTCTTGATGCAGTTCTACTGTACCATGCTTAGCGTGTGTTTTGATACATGTACCAGCTTTGGATTAGCATAAAGTTCCTTGTCGTTGTTTGAGAAAATGAAACAAACCTGGTGTGTTTGTCCTGGAGATGTATTGGAGAAGAAAAAAAACACCCTTGATGGGGGGAAAAATCAAAGAGTGTCTTCTTTTTTTTAAAGTTCAAAATATCACATTTCCTCTTCCTTCTCCGTGTGAGATGTTTTGAGAGTGTGTGAGATGTGGTCACTATGAATCACATGATATGAATTTATTATGCATGTGATAATTTTAGTTCTTTTCTACTTTCAAAAATATTTAGTGCGTAAGTGTAATCATAATGTTAAACATCCAGTTGCATCTGAAACTTAAGGTTTTGCATCTCATCAGGCATAGTAAGTAATACAGTCAATTTGAAGTACCATATATGATGTGTACCAATTGAACTTAAACTCTTCCTACCAGTTTTGGTGACCTTGACCTCATTCTGGGGTCAAAGCAGTGTTAAAAGATCAATTAAAACAGAACATTGCATTGGTCAGTAAGTTCTTATCAGATTAATTTTAAACTTGTGAATGCATGTTTCTTGGTTGTTGTTTTTTGTTTGTTTTTAACTTTTGTTTTTTAATCAAATCAAGATTTAACTTTATATGATTATTATGTACTTTGTACAAATGAATAATGAATTCAAAAATGAAACAAGGACATTCAAAGATTTTGATTGCATAACAGTTAGGCAACTGTCTTCTGTTTTTGTTTGTTTGTTTTCTTTTTGTTTTTTTCTTCTTCAGATTTATAATATTCATACATGTAGTCCTGCATTACACACTTTGTGTTGTGTAATTGACAGTAACTGCGTTCAAAATGAAGTCATTGGAAGATTAAGAAAAGGATGATTAAACATTTCATTTGTTTCAATAAATGGAAATTAAATGATGGCATTGTTAACGTTACGTTTGTTCCTGTTTTAGTGCAGGTTTACATTTTTTCATTTAAAAAAAAAAGAGCAGAACAAAATGACATGCTGCTCAAACTTCTACCGTAGCCAGCTAAATTTCAGATCACTCTGGTGGTAATCACATATTTTATACAAGGTTCATACAGGCCTTTAGAAAAAAAATTTCTGACGTTTCCAGGACAGAATGTCATCTTTCAAGGACCTTGGTATATCAGAAATTGACATCTGGCAAAAAACCCTCTGTGCCCTTCTTACAGTTAGAAATTCTCTTAGGTGACATTACCTGTGACATTCTATTTCTTTTTACAGGTATTCACTCGTCTTCAAACTGTTCAATAATTAAAGCATACACATACCTACACACACTCCAACACACACACACACACACACACACACACACACACACACATTTTTTTTTAGAGACCTCTGTTTTGAATATGTAAGAAGTCAAGGACCTGTACAGGACTGGAAATTTTCATTTTAAATTGCAGCTTTTTTTGCAAACCCTGTAAATTTGTAGGGGCCCACAGTGCTGAGGCGAGTCATACTGTCTTATATGAAAAGCTTTGGTCTGTTAAATTGCACACACAATCAGTGTGAATATGATAAAGTTCAAGTTTGTTCATAATAACTGAGTTTCAGACAGGCCAGATGCAGGCTCGTTTTGTGATCACAAAGTTGGCTTTGGGAATAAAATGCATGAGGATAAAAATAATAATTATGTAAACAACAAAAGTGTAATCACTGATAACACATGATTCTTATATTCATTCAGAGTCTTCTGACTGTCTTTACCCTTTTGAACTTGTTGTTGTTTTGGCAGATTGTGCCTCAAATCTGGCTAGGGATAATGCGCCATAGAAATGTCCATTATTATTATTATTATTATCGTCATTACATGGTGAAATTGGTGGGCAGTCTTTACCACCCCTTCCTGCAGAGGAATCACCTTATCATGTTCACAGTGGGACAGTCAAATCTGAAACTGGGAAGAAGGAAACTTCAGAGTTAATTAAAGTCAAAGAGCCCTGTCTTGTAGTTTGAAAGGTAACCTCAGACTAAGGCAGGCTTGTGCTACAGGTGTTTCAAAGACAGAACCACAGCTTTCTGACATATCATTTGTAACATTATGACCGTTTTTGTGTGTGTGTGGTTTTTGGTTTGTTTTCAGAACATGAAAACTCGCATAAAGCAAAGACAAATAAAATAAAAACCTCACAGAAATTCAAGTAACCAATCAAACCTGCCCAGGTTTACCTGTTTTGATGACTTTGACCTTATTTTAAAGCCAGCAGCATTACAAAAGGAAAACTTAAGCTGTGTTGCCTCAGAAAGCTGTTGTGTGATATGTGACATGAAATGGCTGTTATTGATAATGCTGTTGGTAGCATGCATATATAACAGTGTTTCCATTGACGCTGAGCAAGTTTATAAATGGTTCACTTTATAGGATTAAATTGATAGCCTCTGGCACAGTGGTAGCCTTCTTGCTCATACAAATCTTCTCTTTTTTTCTCTCTTTTTTTCCAGCTTCAGTCTTATCTGATAGTCAGAGCAGCATCAGAAAGATAAAACTGAAATTTGCAAAATACTATTCTCAGTCTTATCAAATTCAGATCTTGTAGGGTTGATTGTTACACACACATTAATAAAGACACAAGTTACCAACAAGTCTGGAGACAAAGAAATTGCATAATATATGTATTATCTGTGTGGAGAGAATCTTCTTCTTAACATGACTTATTCTATGACATTAAAATGACTGTATCCTCTACCATGACATTAATTTTGGTCCAGAACATCTTACTTTGCAGTGGTATGTACATTCATAAGAACAGATTGTTAAAATGATCAGTCTTGCAGTTGGTGTCCAGAAATCTGCATCTTGCACATGAAGCCTGCAAGGTTCACGAATGGTTAGTGATTATTTTATGTAAAGAATAAAAACCACAACCATTGGAACAAGTTTTAAGTGTGAATCATTTAAGCATTTGCTCTTTTTGTTGCATGTGGAATTGGATCTGATTACAAAAGTCAGTTAAGATCTGAGAAAAAAAAAATAGGAGAAATTAGATGTGAGCAAAACATTGGTGCGATTAAAAAAAATTAAGCCTAGATCATTACCTACACTGCTTAGATGGTTAAGATTCAAATGAAAATAAAGTCTAAAATATCTTCAGATACTTTTTGAGAATGTGCACATGTGCTTTCCCCATCTTAAAATTTAAATGTGCATTCAATGTAGAAACTTGTCATGCCTGTTTGGGTGGTCCATTGGAGCATTTGGAAGCATTCTGTGCCTGCTGACCTAAGCCCATCCACCATGAGTGGTTTGCATCTCACACAGTCTGTGGGCACAACTCTTCAGTCTTCAAGGGTCATTAAGCCAGCAGTACCAGTGATGACACATGGCTTGTTTGCGCAATATACATGAATAATAATATGAATAATAATAGAGATTTTTATAGTGCTGTGTCACTGACTGAAGTGGCCTCATGGTGGGTGCTTTACCAGCAAACTAACTAAAGTCACTTGACAGGCCTGTAAAGATAATGACTATAATGTTGTTTTTGTTAGATCAAGTGTAAAGTAAAACAACAGAATGTGAAAATGTGTGTTTAATTATTCAACACAGTACAACACTCCACCTGAAATGGAAGTGCACTTACAGCAAGATGCATAACAAAGATGAAGTATTAAAAGTCATGACAAATTACATTTTAACATATATATATATATATATATATATATATATATATATATATATATCAATCTGGCAACTAGCAGTAATGAACCACAATAACTTGCTTTTCAGGTGTCCAGTCTGGCAGCTAGTAATAATAAAACGCACATTAAAACTTGAGCTATACCAGTCTAGCAATATCAGTGACAAAATACACATAAACTAGTTATAGTATATGTCTACTAGTTAGCATAATCTGACTACAGCAGCAGTCCCTGGAGTTAAAACCAGACTGGCCTAACTGGCCATCATCTAAGCCTACTTTACATAATGAAAGACCTGGACCAAAAGAAAGCTGAAGGCCTTTAACACTGTTAAAGTAAGTAAGCACAATAAGCAGACTAACTGCATCACATGCTGGTGTCATTGACACTTTAAGCTAACCCCCCCCCCCCTCCCCACCCTCCTCTCTCTCTCTCTCTCTCTCTCTCTCATACCCACACACCACCCCTCCTTCTTCCTTACCAACCTGCCAATCTGGCACTGGTTCCTGTCATGGGCATCCTCTCTCCCTCCCTCCCTCCCTCCCACCTCCCCCGCATGAACACTTGGTGCTTAAACTCAGGTTACACTTAATTCCACTTGACTACATGGAGGAGATAGTTGCAGAAAAAGGCAGCAGTCTACAGTCTTCATGGAACAAAACAAGGCCCATTGTCAACCAAATAAACATTGAAACTGTTGAATGAAACATTGGAAAATTTCATAATCTGAGATGTGGGGTTGAGCACACACAGACTTCTGCATTTCCCAGGCTCTTTGCCAACATACAACCTTGGAACTAAATAATAACTGGAATTTGTAAATGTCATACCTATCAAAACTATGCAAAATGCGTTGGTAATGCTGAGCCGCAAGTGCGCTCACTCTCACTGTCTCAGAAGCCAAGACTGATAAGCATGGTCACCACATGGATGACCAAAACATGCTAGGCTTTGTAACAGCGCCGAGATTTCTCCAGAAACAAAATTTTAAGTACTACAGATGAGACTATGAAGCGGGGTCACCCCGTGTTCATACACAGGCATGCACAAAGATTACATACGTTACAAACCCTGTGATCTTGATCTTGATCTTGATAGTTACGTCGACTTGGGCCATGTCCTGGCATAAATGTCAGATGTCAGTGGAATATGGAAACACCCAAATTAACCAGCATTTACTGAAAATGTTAGAGTCTTCAAACTGTTGAACCTGGACACCGTGAAAGAAGAAGAGCGGTGTGCCCGCCCCTTAAATCGAGCAGACGACAATTTCAGGCGGAAGGGAAGCTACTCTTAGACGCATGCTTTGATTGGTCGAGTCGCCGGAAGAGGGAAAATTCAAAATGGAGGCATCAACAATTGGTGGGAAGCGATTTCCAAGAGGTGGTAAGTAGATCTGTTACTTGAGTTTTTTTAATTTCATTTCAAGTGGTCACAATGATTGTTCTTCTACTGTAGTGTGGTTCTGTACTACTGGCTGCTGGGCCTTCTCTGATCAAAAAATGGTATCTCTTCCGTTTAACGTGTGCAACGATCTTTGTGTGTAAATTGTAATGCCATGTCATGGTGGCGGTGCACACGAAAGCACTGCCGAGGGGAACAGGCCAGCATGTATGGCTGGGGCATTGGTTTGGCTCATGAATGCATGACATGATCCACAAAATTTTTAGAAGATGAAATCTGCTCAGAGTATGTTTGTCACTTTATGTCATGTGTGTGTGCATGCATGCATTTGTCACATTTAGATTTAGTGCATGCATGCGATTGTGAGCAAAGTATTCAGTGGGGGGTAGATGTTCAGTACTTACAGTGTAAAGTTGCCTCTATCAGAGTCTCTGGTAATTAACAATTCTGTCGTTGGGTCAATGAGGTGCTGCACAAAGAGCCAAGGAGATGGACAGAAGGAAGGCAGGGGACAAACGACAGACAAAGGTCAAGGTGGTGATCCGCGTGCGTCCCCCTCTGGCAGCAGGTAGCAAGATCTGTGTGGGAACTGCAGGCAACAAGGTGGAGATCTTCAACCACAGGAATGTCCGAGAGAATCTCCAGTATGAGTAAGTAACTTAGTAAGCTTTAACTTTGGTTAGGATGAAATATTTACAGGGTAAAATCCAAGGAGACGGTTGGAAATTCCTGGACCATTTTAAAAGTTATTTTGGGTCACAAATGTCATCACAATCATTAAATGAGGTCCATATTTACCAATTACAGCTAAAATCAGCAACAAAAGGTGATTTTTTTCATATATTTTTGTCTTTGATTGTTTCAAGTTGGTGTCATGGATTGCAAATGGCGTACAAAGCTGACAGAGTGCTGCTAGGTCAGCGGCCTCGTTAAACAAGCTATGGCAATAAAAAAAAAACACGGTGAAATGTACAGAAAAAAATTGCAATCTGAGAACGTTGAGTCGTGAGTACAATTGTCTTGCCAAAGTCAGCACTAAGGAAGTGTTCACGTTGTTACTGGGAAACTAGGTCAAAGGGCAATATGTGCCGACTCAAACTAACAATCAAAGAGAAAAATATATGAAAAAAACTCACCTTTTGTTGCAGATTTTGGCTGTAATCGGTAGATATGGATCTCATTTAATGATTGTGATGATATTTGTGACCAAAAATAACTTTTAAAATGGTCCAGGAATTTCCGACCGTCTCATTGATTTGGATTTGACCTATTTACAGTCCTGCACCAACATTTACTTTTATGTGAACACTTGTTCTGTGCCTCATCTCAACATGAGCCCTATGAGTAGGCACTTCACAATGGCAACTTATATATATATAGCATCATTTTCTGCTTCTGAACAGACCCACTGCACTATAGCTGTATGTGACTCAGAATGAGTGACTGTAGTTTTACATAGCACATTCTGAATACCCACCTGCCACTTCTACTGGGATTTGAATCCAAGACCTTTCAATCATGAGTCTGGCACTCTACCACTGAGCTATTCCCACTCCACCAACATGTGTCCAGATACCACAGGTGGAGATCTAGTTTGGAGAAAAGATGATGCAGTGTAAACTGGCAAGACTGTCAGTGTCACTGAAAGTGACTGCAGAATGAAAATGAATTCATTCAGTCCTGATTGTGTTTTTCAGGTTTGCATCAGTGTACGATGGGCGCAGTGGGCAGCGTGAGATATTTGAAGCTTGTGTGCGTCCCCTTCTGGTCCACGCCCTCAGAGGAGAAAATGTGTCTATATTTGCCTACGGACCAACAGGGGCTGGTGAGGTTTTTGATTTGGGTGAATGCTTGCATACATTCTTGATTTCATGCGTGAGGTGGAAATCAAGGTTTGCATTAACTGGTAATTGCTGGTATTTTACCAGTTAAGGTCAGCATATACGGGGCGGGGGGGGGGGGGGGGATCAGCAATCGGTCAGATGTACTGACTGGTTTTTTACGTGTTCTCAAAAACCCTTAAGAAGATGCATTTAAAAAATAAAAATAAATCATTAAATGCAGCACAGAGTCAGAGAGTGCATGTGTGTGTTCTAACTTGTGGAAGGGAGCAGCAGCAGGGTGTTTGCTAGTAGAACTCTAGTGGTATAGGCAGCTATGTATCTGACCGGTCGCTGAGTGATTGTCTGACCAGCTTCTGTGAACCACTTTCAACACCTAACAGATGTCACACTGGTTTCAAAATAATGTAGCACAATCACTGTGAGTCACTGACAAACTGTCACAAAGTGTTGTGATCCTGGGGTGGAATAGCCCAATGTATCTATAATGGTATAATAATAAAGAGGATTTCTAGAGCACCCATTTACTGTACAAGGTGGGAGCACAGGGTGCTTTACAATAACACTAAAGACACACCCACACAAACATGTGTTGGATGGGGAGATAGGCACGGCTGTGAAAAAGACAGTTTAGAAATAGTTATTGAACAGGTGCGTCTTGAGGGCGGCTTTAAAACTAATAAAAGAGGAGGCAGAATCAGAGTGTTTGAGGCAAATTGTTCATGGTATCACAACTGGTATCAGGCAGGATGAATAAAGCCATTAAAGGTGACCCTAGAATGATCACCTGCATCCTTTGCACACTGTCTGATGTCATTCTGTCAGGTGTTCATGTTTTCAGGCAAGACACACACAATGTTGGGTACAGAAGAGGACCCGGGGATGATCCCCCGCGTCATTCACACCCTGTTCCAAAACCTCGCCACCACGGCAACTGCGGAATCAACCACCAATGCTTCTGACAGTGACACACACAGAGTTACCTTCTCTTACCTTGAAATCTACAATGAAAAGGTGTGTCAGGCGGTCATGGCAATAATTCAATGATTTTTTCTCTCTGTATGTAATATTGTTTTCTATTAAGGCACAAGGGCATATATATCTGATTAAATTCAAAGTGTGTATGATGATTGTTTTCATTTTATGCACAGAAAATATCTCATTTCTCATACACAGTGTGACAGTAAGCTCTAGTGCCTTTCTCGGTAGCAGTAGTATGTAATTATAACCAAGAGACACAACTGTTATGTTTTCTGGCAAGTTATCATTAAAGAAAAGGTTCCAAATTTTGCCCAATGATAACTTTACTTGGATTTTACCTGTTCTTGCCACATTTTGTGTTGAATTATTTTACGTCTATTTTCAAGATTATTCCGATATTCATTACATGAGAAACTTATAATAATTTTATCCAGTTTAGTCTGAGGTTGTTTTTGAACACTGCTGAAGCAGTCTTTCACAATGATTGGTACTAATTAAACTTTATTAAGTTTATTTGTTCACACCATTTTGGATGCGTTTCATCCATATTTAACTTTTAATTAAGGTCACACTGAATGAAAAGAAATGGGAATTGTATGTTTTTGTTGAGATATGTTCAAGGTTCCTTGTTTCACTGATGGTAACTGTTTAAAAATTGATTCTTATAACAGTAGTGACAGATTCAGAACTTGTTGGGAATTCTTCATCTCAGTCTTTGCTGACAGGTTCAGAAGTTGCTTGTTTCATCTGTGATGACAGGTTCAGGATTTGCTGAACCCCTCAGAAACAGACTTGCCAATCAGAGAGGACGGGAACCACAACATTTTTGTGGCTGGCCTCACAGAAAAGGTCATCAACAACTTTGATGACTTCAAAAACTTGTTTGGGCCAGCATCCAACAACAGGTGAGTTGACACATTTATTTCAGTTTTCTTGTTCTGTCCCCCTTTTTCGTTTTGTTTTGTTGTATGTTTTGTGTGTGTGTGCTTGTGTTGTTGTTTTTGTACATGTGTGCATTTGTGTTGTTGTTTTGTGTGTGTGTGTGTGTGTGGAGGAGGTTACCATCTGATTGAAATGTAAAACAATCTATTACATAGCAAAGACCCAGTTCTCCAAGTTTAGCTTGCTTTGCACATTTGAAGTTATGCTGCTGCATTAAAAATGCTCCATATCTTCAAAACACCTTTTTTTCCCTCAGCTTTTTTGATGTTCTACCATAATCTTTGATGGAACTGTGCGAAAAACACTTTTACCCGAGAACCATACCTGTCACTGCTTTAGTTTTGTACCCTGACAGGACTATGGCGGCCACCAAGCTGAATGACCGGTCCAGTCGCAGCCACTGCATCGTGCAGCTGAAGGTGGACACTCGCAGGGAAGGCCAGGTGTATCATGGCAAGATTTACCTCATCGACCTGGCCGGCTGTGAGGACAACCGACGCACAGGAAACAGTGGGCTCAGGTGTGTCTTTTTTTTCGTTTCAGCTTCTTGTGCTGTGCTCAGGACTGCTTGTGGAGTTGGAGGCATTGAGGGAATAGATTGTAATGAGTAGCATTTCTGGTAGTTGGGTTATATTATAAGCAGATTTTTTGTTTTCCAAGACCAATTAACAGGGGGGAAAGACTGCTTGTCAAGAAACGGATTGTTTTCAACAGAAGTCTCATCTCTTGCTTTCTCGCTCCTTCCTTCTGTCCCTCCCCTATCTCCCCCTGAAGCCTTTATATTTTTCCCCTCTCTTTCTCTCTTCCTTCCTCCCTCATTTCCTCTTTATCTCCCCTCCCCTCGATCCCCCCCCTCCCCCCTCCTCCTCCTCCTCCTATCCTCTGTCTCCACCTCCCCTCTCCCTATCTCACCCTCCATTTTTCCTTATTCCCCCTCCACCCTCTTCCCCTTCATTTCCTTTTTCTCTCCCTGTGTCCCCTTCCATTCCTCTTTCTCTTGTCTCCCCTCTACCCCCCCACCCCCACCCCCCACCCCCCTTTCCTCTTTCTCCACCTTCCCCTCTCCCTATTAATATTCCCCCTTCCATTTCTCTTCTCTCCCTGTCCCTCTCTCCATCGCCCTAACTCCTGCTCTTGCGGTCATTCTCTAGACACAGGGTGTTGCAGACTAAGACTAGCTGTACTGCAGACACAAGCAGAGGTGCAGATAGTTGTGACAGACAGACAGGAGCATAGAATAGACATTGCTACAGTGAGAGAGAGAGAGAGGGTGCTGTAATGAGCACTCACTGTTGCAGACTGAAGGAGAGTGGTGCCATCAACAAGTCCCTGTTTGTTCTGGGGGAGGTGGTGGACGCCATCAACAACAATCTGGTAAGTTAAGTTGGCATCACTGCACGTCTGTCGGCGCACATGTAACATAATGTTGATGGCAACAATCTTATCGTGATGACAGTAATGGTAATGATGTTTAGAATCTAGACTGAATTGTCTGTCTGATCCATTCTTACCAGTTTGTCAGTTTATTTTATAAGTTATATAGATAGATAGATATTTATATAATGTATTATATATATGATGTATTAAAATATGATGTATTTATTCATTCTAATTGTGTGTCGTATGAATCCAGCCATCCGGGCAGGCCTTGACAAAGCCTTCATGGGTGAAAATTTGGAATAAAAGTTTTTAAATCAGGACTTTCTTGGACTGTTGTACATTCTATGAAAGTATGATATATATTGTATATAAAATATAGATACCCTGAAAAGTGACGCGCAGTGAAACAAACTCACACTGAAAAGGCCAGCTCGTTGAAAGGGGCAGGGGGTGAATCAGTTGTTTACGATTGTTACTGATTTGTATCATGATTACCAGGGGTGAAACTGTACAGCAAGCACCTAAACTGATGTCTGTTTCTGTGTTTCAGCCCAGAATTCCTTACAGAAACAGTAAACTGACACGACTGCTTCAGGTAAGGACGTATAGCTGTGACACTTTTGACAGAGTGATGTGGTGATAAAGATTCTAAACAGCCATTTGTCTGTTTGTTTTTTAAATTTTATTTCTGGTTTTAGTCTTTTGCCAGTGTGTTTATTGCACCCCATTTCTGTTTTTATTCCTGAAAAATGCCATTGCAGGAATGTCTTTGTTAGTCGATCATGGTCAGTTTGTGTGAATGTGTTGGAAATTGATTGGTGAGCGACTTCATTTTGTGAGATTGTTAATATTGTTAGAGTGATGTTGATACGAGTCTTTACATTGTAGCACTGTCCTCCCAGAGAGTCACTGTTTTTAGTTTGACTTAACTTTCTAAGTGTTTAGGTGATTATTCTTTGACATGATTCCATAAAGCTGGCTCATGTTTAACAGGATTTGGAAGTGACTCATCTGTGATAGATTTCGACAAGCATGACTTACCATCATGGACTGTCATGCTTGATAGAAATCCTAAACTGCTTAAATGCAACCGTCTTATTTGACAGATTTGTATAAACGTGGCTCATGTTTGACAGGATTATGTTCTGATTACCATGTTGGACAGGAATCTATATGTGCAACTCAAGTTTGGATAGGCTTCTATAGCTAAAAGTGTGACAATTATCATCATGGTGGACATGATGCTTTAAGTGTAAATGGCACATTCAAAAGGATTAGATGGACAGGATCATATAAGTCTGACTATCATGTGGGGCAGGATTCTAATTTCTGTGAGCGTGACTGTCATGTTGGACAAAATTCTCTATTAAGTGTAATGAAACGTAATGTCAATTTCTAGAGTGTGTGAAAACTTCTACATTCACAGAGCATGCTCTTGGCACTTTTTGCAGGATTCTATATCATGGCGCTTTTTGCAGCAAGTGTAACTGTCATGTTGGGCAGGATTCTATATCATGGTGCTTTTTGCAGCAAGTGTAACTGTCATGTTGGACAGGATTCTATATCATGGCACTTTTTGCAGCAAGTGTAACAGTCATGTTGGGCAGGATTCTATATCATGGCACTTTTTGCATCAAGTGTAACTGTCATGTTGGGCAGGATTCTATATCATCAATCATGGCGCTTTTTGCAGCAAGTGTAACTGTCATGTTGGACAGGATTCTATATCATGGCACTTTTTGCAGCAAATGTAACTGTCATGTTGGGCAGGATTCTATATCATGGCGCTTTTTGCAGCAAGTGTAACTGTCATGTTGGACAGGATTCTATATCATGGCACTTTTTGCAGCAGATGTAACTGTCATGTTGGGCAGG
This sequence comes from Alviniconcha marisindica, assembly GCA_018857735.1. NCBI lineage: Eukaryota > Metazoa > Mollusca > Gastropoda > Provannidae > Alviniconcha > Alviniconcha marisindica. The sequence continues at coordinate 724,865 of JABMCL010002319.1, forward strand.
ATTCTAGATCATGGTGCTTTTTGCAGCAAGTGTAACTGTCATGTTGGACAGGATTCTATATCATGGCACTTTTTGCAGCAAATGTAACTGTCATGTTGGGCAGGATTCTAGATCATGGTGCTTTTTGCAACAAGTGTAACTGTCATGTTGGGCAGGATTCTATAGGTGGCAGCTGCCACTCTGTCATGATCACCAATGTGGCGCCCGAGGAGTCGTTCTACTATGACACCTACTGCACCCTTAACCTGGCCACCAAGAGCCGCAAGATCATCAACAACAACATGGTCTCCATCACCTTGGACAGGCCAGCAGGTGACTGGTGGATATTAGGCCTGCGCATTGTGTGCTCTCTTTGCTTCTCCTTTCTCACCCTGACATAACCGCACTGGTTGACTGGGCGTAAAACACCAAGTTACTTACTTGCTTCTCCTTTCCTGCATTTTCTGTTTCTTTCTCTTCTTCTGCTTCTTCTCCTCCTTCCTCTTTCCTCATCTTCTTCTTCCCCTTCTTCTTCTTTGTCTTCTCCTTGCCTATCTTCTTCCTCCTCCTCCTCCACCTTCTTCTTCTTCTTCTTCTTCTTCTCTTCTTCTTCTTGATAGAAGAGGAAGACCACATTAACACTATCAGTATCGGATTGAGGTTGACTTTACCGCCACCAGATTCATGAATGATTCTGCATTAAAATGGGCAGCATTGTTGGTCAACCATTTGGATGTTTTACTGAGGGAAGCAAATTCGCACAGCAGCTTCCCTAAAAACTAAACAAAGTGGCCAGATGGGAGCCTTCTTCTTCTTCTTATCTTGTCCTCATCCTCTCCTTCTCCCCCTTCTCCTCCTTCCTTTTGTCAATAAAGGATGTGTACCTGTAGTAAAAGGGAATGACACTGACAAAAGAAGCTGTTCTGTGGACATTGATTTTCATTTGAAGTTTCATGTTTTATCTGTGGTAAGGATAAAATGCAGGGCACACTGACTGCAGTGACATATTTACATAGCGGCTGTCTTGCTCCAAAATTGTTTTGTTGGCCTCTCTCTCTCTCTCTCTCTCTCTCTCTCTCTCTCTCTCTCTCTCTCTCTCTCTCTCTCTCTCTCTCTCTCTCTCTCTTTCCTGCTCAGGCATGTTTGATATGAATTATATATATATATAAATATATTGAATGCCAGTGCACAGTTTGACCATTTTCAGAGCCAGCCAAGTTGCTGAAGCGCAGCCACTCAGATGCTCAGATGACCGGAACCCAGACCAGCAAGTGTCCCAAGTTGTCTCCTGGTCACACGTCTTTTGATCACACTGTGCCTGCTGCTGCCATGGCGCCACTTGTGTCAGTGATGTTTCAAGCTCTTGCTTCTCTGCTAGCCTTCTCAGTTCAGTTGTAGTTTTATACAAGTCTTCATTAAGTTCTATACCAGCTTCCATTAAAGTTTCAGTTTGTGAAGAACAAAGAAGTCATGAGTCTAGGTTATGATTGGCGTTGGTCATGCTGGCTTGTCATCCCGTCTGCATCATTCGGAGGTGACCCTGTGCAGTTGGCGGAATATTAAAATCCAAGAGCTAACTACCTAACTCCTCCCATCTGTGGCAAAAAATGTAAGGTTGGTATGCTGTGGGCTGCTATCGCAGTGAAATCTTCCAAACTGAATGGTGAAAACCTCAGCTGAGCACTATTCTGTACCATTTTTCATGACCTTGACTTATTTTCAAGGTCACATTGACCTTGGACATGATAAACTCATTGTGGTTTCCCAGAGAGTTCTGATCCCACTGAGCTCAAACTTTGTATGGGACTGCAGCAGGTGTAATGTGTGGATGGCTCTGTGAAGCAGTATCTGCCCGCGAGAAACGATATCAAATGAAACTGACCACAAACAAGTCGGCTCTGTTTGTGTGTGTGGCTGTGTGATCTCTTATTTCCTCTTTCTGTCTGGACTGCAGCAAGCCTTTGGCGCAGCGGCAGGACCACCTGGAGAGGACGGTGAAGGGCTATGTGCAGAAGATGGAGGACCTGGTCCACAAGATCCACCTCAAGTCTGCCTCCAAGCCTCACAACCCCTCAGTGAAACCTGACCCCGCCATGGCTGAAATTCAGCGCCAGCTCACGGAGGTGCAGGCCCAGCTGAAAGCACTTCAGCAGCAGCAGCAACAACAGCAACAGCCTAAACTGAAGACGAAGAAGCAGAGGATGCCTGAGCAGAAAGCTGAACGCCGGCGGAGTTTGCGCAAAGCTTTGGCGTCTGTGCCATCCATTGACAGTGTTTTGAAAGGTAATGTTCACTGATGCAAAGGCATGTGTTTCAATGAACAAGGTATCTGCTGGTGACCTGGGTATTGTTCGTGAGGCAGGTATCAGTGCAGCAGGTCATAGTGAACCAGAGTAGAACGCTCCTGATGAAAGCATGCCTTGGTACATGATCTCATGAACAAAGTACATGATCTCGTGAACATCTGCCCCTCACCTGCACGCACCAGCGCACCTCTGTAGGCCCTGTGAAACACAGTGTCATATATGTGTCGACACACTATACAGTACACCTTTGCCATTTTTTATATCTTGATGAATTTCGTCCACCCACCCTCTGCCTTCATACAAATGTAATGGTTGAGTGAGCATGAAAAAGAGAGAAAGTGAGTAATGCATCCACGTCGACGCAAGTCTTGCTGATGTTACAAGGCCCCATTTCTGTCGACGCAGACAAGACAAACAACAGGGGTGAGGTGTCACAGCTGGCAGTCAAGGCAGGGTCGCGCAGCTGGGTGAACAAGGATCCCAGTTGTTCCCCTCTGTTCCCAGCCTCCCCTGCATCACAGCGCTTCCACAAGGGGTTCAAGTCCACAGCCTGCGGGTCTGCCCTGGGTGAGTTGTCTGATTGCTGCTAGTTATATATATAGTGGTATTACTTGGAGTTCAAGTCCACTGCCTGTGGGTCTGCCCTGGGTGAGTTGTGAATTGCCTGACTGCCGCTAGATTTGTGTTTTGGGAAGTCCACCCCCTGTGGGTCTGCCCTGGGTGAGTTGTGATTGCTGCGAGTTACGTGATACTTGGGGTTCAAGTTGTGGTTTGGGTGAGTTGTCTGACTGCTGCTAGTTATATATAGTGGTACTACTTGGGTTTCAAGTCCACCCCCTGTGGGTCTGCCCTGGGTGAGTTGTCTGATTGCTGCGAGTTACATATAGTGGTATTACTTGGGGTTCAAGTCCACTGCCTGTAAGTCTTCCCTGGGTGAGTTGTCTGACTGCTGCTAGTTATATATAGTGGTACTATTTGGGTTTCAAGTCCACCCCCTGTGGGTCTGCCCTGGGTGAGTTGTCTGATTGCTGCGAGTTACATATAGTGGTATTACTTGGGGTTCAAGTCCACTGCCTGTAAGTCTTCCCTGGGTGAGTTGTCTGACTGCTGCTAGTTATATATAGTGGTACTATTTGGGTTTCAAGTCCACCCCCTGTGGGTCTGCCCTGGGTGAGTTGTCTGATTGCTGCGAGTTACATATAGTGGTATTACTTGGGGTTCAAATCCACTGCCTGTAAGTCTGCCCTGGGTGAGTTGTCTGATTGCTGTGAGTTACATATAGTGGTATTACTTGGGGTTCAAATCCACTGCCTGTGGGTTTACCCTGGGTGAGTTGTCTGACTGCTGCTAGTTACATATAGTGGTATTACTTGGGGTCGGTGGGTCTTCCCTGAGTGAGTAGTGAGTTTTCTATCTGACTGCTTCTAGCTGTTTGGTTTACTAGGGGTTCAAGTCCACTGCCTACAGTTCTGCCCTGGGTGAGTTTTCTGTTTGACTGCACTAGCAGACAGTGGTTTCACCTGGGGTTCAAGTCCACTGCCTGCGGGTCTGCCCTGGGCGAGTTGTGTGGTTGCTGCTACTTAATATGCTTGTTCACCTGTGGGTCAGCTGACGATTCACTCTTCTTTTTTGTCTTTTCAGCCCCCACAACCCCCAGCAAATTCAGGTCAGATGCAGCCAAGTTCAGCAGCCAGCAACAGAAGCAGAGTGAGTCTTTCATGAGTTTTCTCTCAGTGGCACTATTTCTTCATAGGGGTTCCAGGCGAGGTCAAGAGGAGGGAGGTGGAGCTGGACCCACAAGTTAGCCCAGAAGAGACCATGAGCAGGGAGGTGGAACTGGGCTGCAAAAGTTGGACTTCTTTCACTTCGAGTTGTTCCTCAACAGCAGTGCAATGGACATTGTCCTTGTGACTCTACCCAGCATGGCAGTTGAAACAGCAGTTGCGCAGTGCACTAGTCACTGTGCAATGGTGAGGGGACACCACCTTAACACTTCCATTGTTCTGGCGGCGGTCCACGGTCTCCAGTCTTTTTCGGGCGGTATCCGCGGTTGATCCTTCACTCTTTCGTCCGTCCGTTCCCCCCCCCCCCCAGTCCCAGTCCCTAATAAGCCATCTCGCTTCTGTGGACGTAAAGCAAAATGTACTCATGCTATTTTTTCAAGAGTAGTGTGATTGATGCAGGTGAAAAGTTTTGTGTCATTGATGCAGATTAAGAGGTGTGTGGCTGATACAGATGAAGAGGTATGGGGTTGATACAGAGATAGAGTTGTGTAGTTGATACAGATGAAGAGGTGTGTGTTTGATACAGATGAAGAGATGTGTGGCTAATACAGATGAATAAGTGTGTGGTTGATACATAGAGTTGTATGGTTGATACAGATGAAGACCAGTGTGGTTGATGCGGTTAATACAGAGTTGTGTGGTTGATACAGATCAAGAGTTATGTGGTTGATACAGATAAAGAGGTGTGTGTTCAATAGTTGGGGGGAGTGTCTGATACAGATAAAGGAGTTGCATGTTTGATACAGATGAAGAGTTTCTGCACATTCTTAACACGGGGTCAGCACGACATCTGCAAGAGTTGCACACTGTTGGTGCCAAGAGAGCAAGACTCATCTTTGACTGGAGGCAGACACATGGAAATTTTACTTCTGTGAGTACGTTGCACGGTGGCTGGTGGGGCATTTGGTGGGCTGCTTATGTTTTACACTGTCACTGGCTGTTGTTTTTTCTGTTTGTTTTTTCTCTCACTTTCAACTGTAGAACAAGGTATTAAATATGAAGTACAGCAATGTTCAAGTTTCAACAGACTTTGCCGAGTTTTGTCCTGTGCTACAACACTCTCGGAACTTGTGTCCATTTCCATGTCCAGTGTAGTTGTGTCACTGCTGGTTGAGATTTGTACAGTTCTGATTCACATGAAAAACCATGCTAGTCTGTGCAACTCGTACCGGCAAGGATAGATTTTGTCCAGCTGTTAGTGGCCATAACTTTTAGCAACACTGGATTTTTTTCAGAGACTGTGTTCACAATTTTGTTGTTGTTAAGTTCACGCCTTAACACACGTTATGTTTAACTGTGATCAGATTTCTAGGTCACAGTAACACTTTGAAAGATAAAACTGAAAATTGTGTTTCAGAAAAGTTCAAATCCAATCAAGTTAAAACATTGCATGCAGGATCACACACAAAATGTGTTAAATAAATCTAGCCTATATTTAGAGGCCTAGCCTTAAATGCTTTTATTGCCTTGGTAAAAATATGAACATGGCAACTCGGAGCAGAATATTTGAAACTGCAAGATGGAAACATTGCTCAGGTTTAAAATTTTCTTACCCATTCTGGTGACTATGACCATTTTCAAATTCATGTGAAATTTTGGACCTTGGATTTTTCTGTTTGAATGAGAGTCAGCCAAGCACTTGTTTTTCTGTTGTTTTCTTCATCTAACATTTAGCCTCTGTAAACACAGAGACCCAGTCAATTCTCATTATGGTTTTGTTACTTGGTGTGTACAGTTGAGGGATGAAACAGAAACATTCCATTTCAAAACAATGATTTGTGGGTATGTTACAGTTTGAGGACCTGCGGGAGATACCTGGCTTCACGGAGAAGTACATTCACAGCTTGTTACAGGTATGAAAATAACGGATATTACCAAGTTTTACAAAGCAGTATGTCCATACTGCAGTAACCTGTGGGGTCCAAACACACAAATGGTTAAAAAGAACACCGATTTAATATGACACCGCAAAACATGTGCAAATTGACAGGGAAAGCCCTTTTTTTTTTTTATCAACAAAACAACAGTTAAATGGTGATAAATGAAAATGTACTTCTGTGGTTGAGGCATGTTGAATGCCTGAGTGTTTTGTCACTTTGAAAAAGGAAATTTTCCTGAAAATTTGCACATTTTGTGTATTATTTGCAATTAGCATCTCTCTTATTAAACCATTTATGTGTTGGGATCTTGTTTCAGAAAGCTAGCAGTCATCCTTGTTTCAGATTTTTTGTAACTTGTGGGGGTGTGCGGTCTCAAGAAGAAGACGGCAGTAATGGGACACGTATGCAGTTACCTGCATTGAGGCACAGTCCCAGTTTCTGCACAGTTGTGATACAGAGAATCGTTTTTGCTTAAGTAAGACATTGCAGCAAAATGCCAGCAATGGTACATGCACTTTCCTGTTGCTGTCAGTAGAACTTCATCATGACATATGTGTGTATGTTGAGGGGCAGTTGACAAAACCCAGTATGTCACAGCATACTATAATAATAATAATAATAGGTTCTTTATGGTAACCCATCTTGTAAGAGCCCAGAGCACTTACACAGATATATGGATACACTCATTATATCATACACACTACAAATACATGCATTACTGGTGATGGCTAGGTAGAATGAGAAGAAAGAAAACGACTGCTCAGTATGCAGAAGAGAAAAGGTGGGTTTTTCAGTTTTGTTATCAACAGTTTGTGCATTCTTTCTGTTGCAGAGGAATTTCGTCTTGACCAACGTTTGACAGATGAACAAGACAAAGGCAAGGGAACCTCAAGCATAGTGCAGAGGTTGAGGATAATGCAGTTGTGTTAGACCACAGACAGTTAGTATTACTTCATTGTGAACATCAGCCCAATGGACATGCAAACACAAGGAAGCAACCGTTGGACTGTGGGCAGTTTCACTGAAAGCAATTTGGCACGCATGCTTTTCTGTGTCGTATAGGTTTTGTGTGTTCTTCGAGCGTATGCATGTGTACTTTTAATTGTAAATACAGTAGTGCTGTACAGAAGTCTCCAAAGGATGAAATGAAACCCATTGTGCTCACCGGTCACGCAGTGGTAGCCTCGGCTGAATGGTGTGCACAGTTCTTGTGTGTTTTTAATCAAGTAAATGTGAGCATTAATAATATATGATGAATGTAAACAGTACAAATATGTGAATGTGTAGTTGGAGAGAAAAAATCTGTTATTGTACAGATGTGGAGTGGGTAAAGAGGGAGTAATTCCTGCTCCTGTTCACACAACAAAAAATGCAGCATGGAACTTTGCTGAGCTCATTTTAGGTAATACTAATAGCGACAGGTCTGTTGATACAAAAAGGCCATTTTACATTTCCTGTAATACTGAAATACTTTGTTGCAACATGCTGTAAAATGATCTCAGCTTTCTCTGCCAGCAGGCAGCAGTTTAGCTACATTTAATATTTTTTTACCATTAATAGTAGAACTCCCAGTCACCTGACACTACTTGTAATTTTAAATTTAGTCCCATACACAATTTTAGCGTTACCAATTTTTTTAATGCAGTATAGGGCCCCCCAAACGGTTATGTTACTCAGTTTTTGACATACCTTTTCCTTTCTTGGGGTATGTAACCTAGGAACATGAGCCCAGTATGCCATGGTAGCATTCCTATCACCATAAACTTTCATGCTTGAAACAGACAGACAATACATGTTGCAAACTTTGCTTTTGTTTGTGTGTTAATTTATGTGTGCATAGGTTGTTGGGTCAATATATTGTGTCATTGCTTAAGACTGACTGCGATTTGTTCAATGTTTGGTTGTTGTTGGCCGGTTTTCTGGAGGGCAGGGTGCAAGTAGCTGCTAACAGAGAAATAACATTTACGCATGAGTATACAGACAAACACACGTTTCATTTTTTTCTGAATAGCATTACGCTTTTATTATCATAAAACAACATTTCTGGACATTATGCCCACAAACATTTTTAAGACAATGCCAGGTTGTTGCTTTTTAGTGTTGACATGATGCTCTGTTACCATCAAACTCCAACTTGGGATCAAAGACAATACACCTATATGTACAAAGTTTTCACCCTAAGACTAAAGTGCTTTCAGCACGCTCCATACTTTCTGCTTGATGAATGCAAGGAATTGCAACAGGGAGAAGAAACACTGTTTTCTTAACTGCAGCCTATGCAAGGAGAAGGGAAAAAGGGGCAATACAGATCATACAACAAACACAGCACATGTCTTGTTTTTTCTTCTTCTGGGAACTACTACAAGCACTGTCTGGCTTATCTACACACTTGTCCAACACAAGCAAGTTCATTCATTCTGGTTCCATGTGCTCCACTCAGAATCCTTCCACAAAACCTCTGTCAATCTCCAACAGCTTCTCATGGTCCATAACCTGCAGGGGGGGCAGAAAAAGAAAAAACAATAGGATTTTTACAGTTTGTATGTTCATTCTTAAATAACCTGTCATAGTGTCAACAATGGGAGCCAGGTCAACTCAAGAGAGAACAGATGTAAGATTAAGTACTTTATAAAAATAAATGACACCACCCAGATATGCTGAATTAGAATACAATCTTGTAGATCTTTACTATGAGTGTTTCTGCTGTAGAACTGCAGTAGAACTTGAACAAAAGGAACTGTGCCTGGGTATTATTGTCAGTTCTGTGCTGCTGCTAATAACTTGCAAATGAACAGTCAAAAGATGCAGTTTACACTTTGTAAATGGCTGAGGGCAAGAGAGGGGTCTTCAGCTTGCTATCCCCATTTCTTACAACCTATCAGTTGATATTATTTATCACTGGTTCTCCCTGTAACAACTTGCTTATGATCATGGTAAGCTTCAAAGGCAAGGGACTGCCAGCATCACATCTTGTGCCACAGTTAAGAGGACCTTTTTCCCCTTCTCTCTACCCAAGAGTGCTCACTATCAGACTCTTTACCCAAAAATACTTACCATCAGCCAGTAGCATTGACAAATTCTTCTTCCAACCAATCAAATTAAAAACAAACAAAAATCTGTCAGTCTTCTGAACACATAGAGAAATCCACATCCATCTATGTGCAGTAATAAAAAAATCCCACTAATCCTAGGCCCAAGTTTGTGACTGGGTAGTGCACCCATGTCCCAGCTGGCTTATTCTAGCAAAGTCAGTCACGTGAAACTTGCCACGACGAGAATGAAAAAGAAACAGGTCTGCGTTGGGCCAAAGGGCAAGCACCCAGAGACCAAGCTGTACCCATAAATGTGCTACGTTGCCTAGACTGGGGAGGGGTGGGTGGGGTGGAATTTGTCATCGCACATCATTCTGCTCAGAGACTGCACCAGAAATGACTACGTTTATTTAAAAATAGACTTCGTTATGGACTTCATAGTTTTTCTTCCAACACAAAGCTTTTGTTCCAACACTACAAAAAGCACAGTTCCAAAAACCTGCAGGCACTCCGCACCAGCAACTGTAAACCCTACGCAGTAACTCACTAACTGACTGATTCTACACAGAAGGCCAGGAAATGGGTGATCTAGACTCTCCTAAGGACAGTCTACTACTGCAAAGAAATTACCCACAAATTTGCAGTTCTCCACTCCAACAGCGCCCATGTTCCAGTGATCTGGGGAACTTACCCTGGGCACACAGTAGCTTGCACAGGGGTGCAGCACCATTAAATCCTGCCATCACTATCGCCGCTCTGTGGCATCACAGGCCCTTTGTGCCATAGGAGAAGAAGGAGGGGGAAAAAAGAAAGAAGAAAATCTAGTAATCCAAAAAAACGTTTTCACAACAGACTGAACAAAAGAATTTTTCAAAAGAATGGTCAGAAATGTTATGTCCAGGTTTTGTGGTAACCTGATCACTGAACCTAAATTAATGATGACAAACACATATCACCCAACAGTTAAATGGCACCTAAAGAGAACTGCATCAATGTCAACTTTCAGTGAACTTGCCACCAAAGCTTGCATATAGCTGCAAGCAATACAACCACTTCAAGCGCCTTGCCATGTACTGTGCAGGAAGCAACTCGCCACACTGCCAGCAGCACAGTAAAGCTGCAGGCAACTGGGTATATTCATAATATTGCCCTCAACACTGCAAAGCCACAGACAACTTGACACACTGCCAGCAGCCCTGTAAAGCCAAAGCCAACTGGGTAAATTCATAATACTGCCATCAACACTGCGAAGCCACAGCTAACTCACATAATACAGCCATTAGCACTGCAAGACTGTAGCCACCTCACCAAATAAGGCAAATTGCCATCAGCATTAATGTGTAAAGCTACAGTTAACTTTTGATATGGCTATCAGTGTTTTAAAGACATTGCCATACTGCATGGATGCAACTGGGCAGATTGGAGGCCTGAATCCTGCTTTTCTTTTTACTGTTTTAAACTCCCTGAAATGTTCAGTTTCAATTATTATTTTTTAAATTGAAGAAAACAATCAGCAAGTTCATATCTGCAGGGTTTTTTTCACTTCAAGTATTCACGGTCTGGTGCTCTTCTGTGTAAAAGCTCAGTTTCTATTTTAATCGCACTTGGTCAAGATGTAGCCAGTTCTTTTTCTGATTCTGGTGATACTTCAACAGCCAGTTCTACAGCAGCAGTTTGTACAGTTGATTTTGTAACAGCTTCAAAAGCATCAAGCAAAAAGAAGTCTTTGGGGGGTTTGATCCTAAAAATAAAATTTAACAAGATACAGCTTTCTTCTTTTCTGTCCATCTTATATGTGAGGAGAAGCCACCAGAGTGCTATTTAACTGCAATTTCTTCTTGCCCCACTAAATGTGGGGTTTTCCCCATCCACCACTGCGGCCTGGGCAGCCTCTACCCCATGGCCTTTCAGGAGTTGCACCCATGCATGCTGCCATCAGCCCTGTGAAGCTCCATCCAACTGACCATACTGCCATCAGCCCTGTAAAGCTGCAGCCAACTCACCATACTGCCATCAGCCCTGCACAGCTACAGCCAACTCACTATACTGCCATCAGCCCTGTAAAGCTGCAGCCAACTTGCCATACTGCCATCAGCCCTGTAAAGCTGCAGCCAACTCACCATACTGCCATCAGCCCTGTAAAGCTGCAGCCAACTTGCCATACTGCCATCAGCCCTGTAAAGCTGCAGCCAACTCACCATACTGCCATCAGCCCTGTAAAGCTGCAGCCAACTCACCATACTGCCATCAGCCCTGTATAGCTGCAGCCAACTCACCATACTGCCATCAGCCCTGTAAAGCTGCAGCCAACTCACCATATTGCCATCAGCCCTGTAAAGCTGCAGCCAACTCACCATACTGCCATCAGCCCTGTAAAGCTGCAGTCAACTCATCAAACTGCCACCAGCACAGCAAAAGCTACAGCCAACTCACCATACAGCCATCAGCCCTGCAAAGCTACAGCCAACTCACCATACAGCCATCAGCCCTGCAAAGCTACAGCCATCAGCCCTGTAAAGCTACAGCCAACTCACCATACAGCCATCAGCCCTGCAAAGCTACAGCCATCAGCCCTGTAAAGCTACAGCCAACTCGTCAGCGCTGCAAAAGCTACAGCCAACTCACCAATACTGCCATCAGCTCTGTAAAGCTACAGCCAACTCACCATTACTGCCATCAGCTCTGTAAAGCTACAGCCAACTCACCATTACTGCCATCAGCTAGCTCTGTAAAGCTACAGCCAACTCATCATTACTGCCATCAGCTAGCTCTGTAAAGCTACAGCCAACTCACCATTACTGCCATCAGCTCTGTAAAGCTACAGCCAACTCACCATTACTGCCATCAGCTAGCTCTGTAAAGCTACAGCCAACTCACCATTACTGCCATCAGCTCTGTAAAGCTACAGCCAACTCACCATTACTGCCATCAGCTAGCTCTGTAAAGCTACAGCCAACTCACCATTACTGCCATCAGCTAGCTCTGTAAAGCTACATCCAACTCACCATTACTGCCATCAGCTAGCTCTGTAAAGCTACATCCAACTCACCATACTGCCATCAGCTCTGTAAAGCTACATCCAACTCACCATTACTGCCATCAGCTAGCTCTGTAAAGCTACATCCAACTCACCATACTGCCATCAGCTCTGTAAAGCTACATCCAACTCACCATACTGCCATCAGCTCTGTAAAGCTACATCCAACTCACCATTACTGCCATCAGCCCTGTAAAGCTACAACCAACTCATCAAACTGCTGTCACTACTGCAAAAGCTACAGCCAACTCACCATACAGCTATCAGGGCCCACATGTACGATAAGCAAATAAGGTTGAACATGGATAACCACTCATCCTAATTTGCTAAACAGTCCACGCAGGAGTTGTCAGTAGCCTCAGAAATAGCTCCTGGCTTGTGTTTATTTTTAGTGATTGCACATTCAAAAACCTGAAACTGACTGGACACCACGTGATGACAGCTCAAGTTCAAAGTTGAATGAAAGTTCACTCAATTATAGCGACCCCTTCCCAATCAAGATTTTCCTGTCACCTCTCCGCTGTCTGTGTTGATTATGATGCATGATTCTAAACTTTCTTGAATAACTTGTGGTCTTCAATAGTATACAGGACAATGTTGATCTGTACAAGTGTTCATTTTCTCCTCAATAGTAGCTTCTGTCTGTAACAGCAGCATCAGAGCCACCATTTTTATACAGCACTTAGGCTGCCTCAACATACAAAATTAGTCAGTCACATTAAATGTGACCAGGCTGGCTGAATAGTCCTACTTCAGCTTCAAGCGTGACAATTTTTCAGTGTTGGCACTGGTTAAAAGATAAACGCGATTAGGGGGGTTATTTGCTCTTCATGCTTCCAGCCCCGACTATGAAGTTACAGCCAACTCACCATACTGCTATCAGCAGTATAAAGCTGCAGTCAACTGACTGTACTGCCATCAGCACTGTTAAGTTACACCCAGCTCACCATTCTGCCATCAGGACTGTAACGTTACAGCCAACTCACCATACTGCCACTGTAAAGTTTCTGCCAACTCAACTTCCTTGTGTGTGCACTACATCAACTCATCACACTACCATCCCGCTCTCAACACGACATAACCAACTCACCATGCTGCTGTGCACACTACATACGTTCGCCACTGCCATCCACATGACACGGTCAACTCAATATCCCGCCATCAACACAACATAACCAACTAACCGTACCACTGAGTGCACTGCAACGTTGACTCACCGCACCACCATCCACGTGGCAGTCTAACCCACGATCCCACCATCAACCCAACACAAGCAACTCACCATACTGCAGCTTGCACTGCCGCAGAGCCTCATTGAAGCCAGCACACAGCGCAAGGTCGGCTTGCCCCTGTGCACAGTCCAGGAACTGCTGCAGCTCACGCTGGCACGGGTTGTAGGGCTGCTGCTGCTGCTGCACCGGCTGGACCTGAGCCGGAGGCGCTTCCTGGGCATAGCTGCCACCACCGCCACCACCACCACCTGTTATAGCTGACCCTACCACATGACCCTGAAACAGCAACACCCATCTGTGGATAATGACAGTAAAGAACAAAAGTTACACAGAGGAAAATCAACAGGATCTGCAGATCAAAGCGGACACAATAAAATGACAAGACACTGTCAATTCAAAGTGAAGGGTGAATATGAGAGGTGTTACGAAGATGAGAGGACTTGATGTACTGAATGATAGTGAATCATTGGTCCTTCTTGATGTCTTGACAACAGTTCAAAGGGAACGAGGTCTTGAATTGATCAACGAACGCAAGAGATGTAGAAAACTGTGTTTGCACACCTGGCTGGTACCAAAAAAACCCAGTATTTCAGGTCTGTTGACTTAGGGGGCAACAAACAATTTGTGTGACATTCATTTGAAAACATCTGTAGGAAAGACTGTGAGTTCTTTTTCACAAAGATTGTCAGTCAACATGAAATGGTGGCACCAGCAGTAGTAATGGACGTTCAAAATTCTTCTACTTTTCTCTCTTGCCTCCAGGACCAATGCAGACAAAGACACCAATCCTTGACTGATGATGTCTTCCTGGACAACTAAGGAATGCAAACTCATGACTTTAGAAATTGTCAACATGTTCTGCCAGTTAAAACTGAACTACTCAACTAGTCTCTGCCCGAGGCATGCTGTTTCTGAAGCATAGGCACAAATTCAATACCTAGCCTCCAGTGGACTTTTTAATACAATCCATAATCAAAAATTCCATTAAGTAAAAACACCCCCTTCTTCATTTTACACACCAAGACAAATGATTCCACATTTTCAAAAACAGGCAGCTCCTTTCAATTTCAAACCACCTGGCTGGTTCAGAAATGTTTAATAAAGCAAGCTGAATCCACTCACCACTGTAGAGCCAACAGCCACACCAGCAGCGGTGGTTGCCATCTGGGCCATAAGTCCCGGCTGTCTGGGGGCGGCCGCAGGGGGGTGAGCTGGGGCAGCAGGTGGTGGGCGTGCCGGCATGGTCGACATTGGCCGTCTCGGGGCTGGCCTGTCCACAGGGAAAACAATGGGCTGAATGATCACTTAGGTCCTTAATCAACTTTTTCCATATTATTATTATATATTATTATATGAATATAATGTGCATGTAATTCATCATCATCATCGCTGGTGTCAAGGCATTTAGTTAAAGTAAAAGTCCAAGGTTTTTAAGTATGCAAAATGACCATTGAAATGATTGACAAATGAGTCACTAGTTTCAGATTTAATGAAATAATAAAATAAAATAAATGTTTAATTGGGTTTTTAATCGATTTTATTTTCTGTAGGCTGGCCAAAACTACAGTCTCGGGTTCTCCATCAGTCACATGACTTTCACGAAGTGACGTCAGTCTGGGGAGTCAGTGCAGTTGCCGTCTTTAGATTCTTCAGTAAACTGTGTATGCGTGTGGTTGACATTTTTTTAAAACTATGCCGGCCTACTGTGTTGCCGTGAACTAACAATTTGCAGACGACCCCAGGTATAACAATGCACGAGCTCCTGTGCAATCGACCCGCAGTGAGGCGAAAGTGGATTGAATTTATACAATTCAAACGAGCTGACTATCTTGCTGCGCCGCATCACGCCCATTTGTGTAGCCAGCACTTCAGTGAGTGCGATTTCGCAAACCCCATGGAATACCGCATGGGGTTTGCTTCGAAGCTGACACGATGTTCCGGTACTCTTTCAAAATCCTGCCTGACAGGCTCAAACTGATACGGCTGTATCCTTGTGGGTCTCCGGGCAAAGTATCAGTTTCGTCTTCGGAGCTCGAATGACTCCCCAGAGTGACATAGTAGGCATATGGTCACGTGATTTGGGCGTCATGGCGACGCTTTCGGTACGACAGAAAATGCCTTTTTTCATGCATTTATGACCCTCAGATCACAGTTTCACCTACATCATCGTTCTCAGTGAGCTTTAGCGGAAATCATGTCAAAAATCACCCCTAACCTTGGACTTGTCCTTTAAGGCTTATTACTAGTTCACTCATAATCATATTTTTATAATTTATATATATTTAGGAACTGACTTATGTCTGGTCTACTCTAAAAGTCTAAGTTGTAATCAGCTAGACACTGAGCAGCAAACGCTCTGAGGATTCAAATTAATAAAATGGATAAATACAATTAAGCATGATCTTACATGGGTAACCCCCCCCCTCCCCACCAACTGGTAAGCTGTTGACCATGAATTGGAAAATAGCAATCACAAAATAATCATGAGATGGGCAACACTTTCTGCCTGATTGTGTCCATTTGTTTCTTACTATATGTTAGTTTCGAGAACAGTCAAACTTTATGCTGTTGTGAATAGTTACTCACTTACTGTGTATACATTTCCTTTGTAACTGGATTACAACTAAAGTTGTACAACTATAAAAAATATATATAAAAAAACCCAGTATGTTTACAATTACATACAGAAAAAATATATATACTAAAAACCATTACTACTAAAATTTTAATATACTGTTTTAATTTAAAACTGTTCAACACCATTTCTGACTCATGGCCGTATATATGCATCGCCACTGTATCTGATCTTTTCTGGCCCATACAAGAATAATACACTGTGGAATATTCTTCTTGTAAGAGGTTATCACGTGGTTAAGAAAAAGAACAAATAAGTGTTTATTCAGATTCTTATTACTATTTTCACTTCTTTCATAATCAGACTCAAAGACATATTATATAACTCATAAACAGGGGTCGCGCTGCCTTTTAGAGATTTGCGTCAACCAACGCGAAACATTACGTATTTTGTGTCAATGGCACGAAAAATGCATACAGTATAACCTAGAATTAACACACATTACAAAGCCAAAATGATGAAGTAACCTGATTGTAGCTTTCTGTCTATAACATGAGCAGACGAAAATAGTAAAAAGAAGGTCTATCAGTGCACAAAAAATGTGGTAACGTTCAGTAAATTTGTCGTTCACAGAAAAAGTTTGAATAGATCGGAACATCGTACACAGCATCATTTTTAAAGGAAGAACTGCAGCAGACAATGTCGGCAAACCCAGTTCTCATCTACTGTGGGATTTAGTAACGAGATAAAGTTGAAGTCGAGGCTGCCGCCATTTTCTCTTATTCGTATTCGGTGTCGACGCGTGTTTTGTTTTCAATTTCGTAGTTTTCTAGTTCTACCTTTGAGTAAATTCTGATATTACACGCTGACAAAGTAGGTATACTGCTTGGTTCCAAATTCCATATCTGGGATCGTGTCTTCCGTCGATTGACTGAAAAATATCACTGATCGGTTTGGCAAAATGTCTGGCCAGTCTGATACGGGAACCAATCTTCTTCCAGATCTATACAGGTTCATTAGAATTCAGTTTCAAATTAATCATTTTCTTTTTTCGGAAAAGTATGCAAATTTTATTCACAGACAGGGCGCTACCGACTATAAGGCACATGAAGAAGATTTTAGAAAAAGTTTCACCGTCACCTTCTAGTCCAAAAATTACGGTAGCTTACAGGGAGTTACGCGTTTATTTCGCTGTCCAGAACCTGCCCTTCATTGACTGGACTTGAACGGCTGAGATGACACTGAGTTTGCAAGTAGATCTAGTGTTGAGTGACACGTCATCCACCATTGAGGCATAACTTGTTTAATCGGTGTTGTCATTTTGCGTATAGTGACACAGCGATGTGGCTAAAATGCGTACGGTACCCGAAAAATGCAATATTTACGCAAAATTTTGCAATGAGTGCGACCCCTGCATAAAAAAGAAAAATCCTGTCAAGTTGTGTTTTTAATTCCTTTACTGATTATGACAGTGTGTGTGTGTGTGTGTGTGTGTGTGTGTGTGTGTGTGTGTGTGTGTTTTACTGTCCTTCAGAAAAATTACACCCTGCTTATGAAAATGACACTGTAACTCGTAACTGTAAGGAAACCACTTGACCTCTTTTTTTTTTAGGCAGTATAATTTACTATAAAGTTTTCTATACTAGATATTAGAAGACTAAGATGCTAAAATGATTAACAATATGTTTCAAATTTCATTTAATTCAGACAGACTTCAAAATGATTTTCCACCAGTTCATTCTTAAGTCTACCTCACTGTGGCAAATCAGTTTACTTTTATCATAAAATAATTTATAAAAATTCATAAACTTCTAAATCTAACAGATAGTCTGCTGAAGTAGTTCAACTCTTCTTCCGTACAGTGTCCAACTTTCAACACTCTGAAAGCTGCACTTTTCATGCATGCTGGGTTACTTTACTGTTTCCATATTCCACCAAACTCTAACATGGACTACAGGATCTTAAACGTGTGTATGTGATCTTTTTGCATGCCTATACACACAAGGTTTATATAGTTTATCATCTCAACTGAAGAACTCTCCATGTCTTTGTGGAATAAGACTTGCATGCGTACGTCCTCAACAACATAAAAGACTTCTTCTTCCAGTAATATCCAGGGTCAATGTCTGATTATTATTGATATTTATGCAATATGGTGTACGAGAATCTGAATCTGAGCAATGCATTATATTTGTAATCATAACGCTATCACTAGTATCAGTAATTCATGCCGAGTAGTACATTGAACAATATTTATACTGGTACAGATCTCTGTGGAAATCATTTCAGTATTTTTACATCACACGCCATTATGAAAGCACTTTCCCTATCCCGCACTGTCTCACTGTGACCAAGTAGCATTTTTCTGGTAAAATCCAAGGAGATGGTCAGAAATTCCTGGATCGCTTTAAAAGTTATTTTGGGTCACAAATATCATCACAATCATTAAATGAGATCCATATCTGCCGATTACAGCAAAAATCTGCAACAAACAGCGAGTTTTTTCATATATTTTTGTCTTTGATTGTCAGTTTGAGTCGGCGCATGTTGCCTTTTGACATTTGACCTAGTTTCCCAGTAACAACATGAACGCTTCCTTAGTGCCGATTTTGGCAAGACAATCGCACTCACGACTCAACATTCTCAGACTGCAATTTATTCTGTACATTTTCCGTGGTTTTTAATTGCCGTAGCTTGTTTAACGAGGCCGCTTACACTAGCAGCACTTCATCGGCTTCATTCGCCATTTGCAATCCGTGACGCCAACTCGAAACAATCAAAGACAAAAATATATGGAAAAAATCACCTTTTGTTGCGGATTTCAGCTGTAATCGGTAGACATGGAACTCATTTAATGATTGTGATGATATTTGTGACACAAAATAACTTTTAAAACGGTCCTGGAATTTCCGACCGTCTCCTTGGATTTTACCTTTGTCTTGCTATAATACACTGGACTGAATTATCCTAACAGTAACAGCAATACCGTCCATGCAAAACCCTTCTATTCAAAGAACATTCTTGAACACTTTCCGAAGCCGTCGACTCTGCGCAGTTCGTCTCTCCAAATTACACAAAGATGCCAAGTTGTGTATTCTACTGGCAAAAATACACGTATTAAAAGTATTTAAAAGCCTATCGAGAATTTCTATAATTACCTCCTACTCATCATGGGTGAAGATCCTCCACGTCGAGGCATTTTGAGATTTTGTTGTTCGAAGCGAAACAGCCTATTTCACCTGTGCAACTGACGAAAGACACTTCGACCTTGCACTTCTGGAACTTCCGTTGCAAAACCTTACCTGCGCAGATTTGTTCATACTGTTTTCTCATTGGTCAAAATACTCGGTCATTGCGTATCTCGCACAACGTGGTGCTTTGTTATTATTAGGTACATCATGTGTGCTTTGTTGCAGCAGACAGCATGATGCAATCAGTAGTTTAAAAAAGTTCTGGTCCCGGAGCTTTCTGTATAGCCGTGAAATTTGGCTCTGCGTGCGCACGCGCGGTGATATGTGTATGATATGTGTAGGGGTGTGTCATTCAGTACAGACCGTGAAAACTCGTGTTGAAGAAATTTATGGCCGTGTGTGGGGGGGTGCGCCGGTGGGTCTCAGTGTGTCGATGGTTTGGTTGATTTAGTGTCAAGTTGCCATTTCTTCTTTTATTTGTTTGTTGCACTTACGCTGAGTTGTTTTCGGAGAGGTGTACATGATCAATATCGGGGAGGCTGAGGCGGTCAGGGGAAACAACTGATACTGACCGTCCTAAGGCTATAATGTCAACACCAGAATAATTCCGCCTTGTGAGCCGGTTTGGCCTAGCGGTAAGGCGTTAGGCTGGTAAGCGGAAGGACCTCGGTTCGATACCGCTTCGGCTCTCCTTTCTCTTCAAAAAGATTGTGGTTTGTGGACACTGTCCTGTGACTTTGTCCATCACTTCCTACTGAAACATTAAAATGGCTCTCATCGCTGCCCATCTAGTTAATGCAGGAATCATTCTGGTGGCGACAATGAGTAGCGATAGGTATATACTGAATCTCCCTCTCCCCCCCCCCCCCCCCCCCACCTCCATAACCCCTTCTCCCCGTCCCTAATAAGCCGTACGGTTTCTGTGGACGTTAAGCACCATGTTTACTACTGATTCCGCCTCAAACGGGCAGCGGAACGGAGCTATAATGTTAAGATCATTAATTGTGTGGGGCAAAACTGAGTATCACTACCAGCCCTGGGGCAATGCACTGAGAGGGATGTCTTCCGGCACTTCCCGTGACCTCAGTGTGGTCAGACTGATGAGCCGCGGACTACGCGGCACGGGCCACAACCGACTCAGTCAATGCCCACACTGATGCTCAAGAAAATCACAAGCTGGCACCAGCACCAATCTGCAACTGACTGCGGTCTTGAAGACTAGACGGCCGAACATATACTGCAGAGATGCCCACTTCTGCATACAGCAAGAACGTGACAAATGTGTGGCCAACGGCAGTCCGCACAGAGTTACACACCCGCACTGAAACTCTACGGCAGCAAGGACTCCGCCGGGAACCTGGAGAAGACAGCCACATTCACTAAGTCTTGCAGACTCAGTGGACTCTCAGTGTAGTAGCGATCGAGAAGAAGAAGAAGAAGAAGACTAGCAGAAGGCGTCCATAACTGGCCGCCACAGCTGAGTTTCGACTGAAGAGAAAGGAGAGCCAGAGCGGAGTATCTCGGCGAACTGACTGCCGGCCAACTTGGCTACTGCCGGGATTGGCCAAACCAGCTCAGCATTTTTCTTCTTCTTAAAATTAATGTTCTAGTCTATCACCAGAATCGCCTGAACAGGATGACCGGCGGCGGATGATTAAGGGAAGAAGAAGAAGAAGAACTGATGTTGCTTTACGTCCACAGAGACCTACGGACTGTTAGGGGCGTCCACCTCAGTAGTCGAACTTTCACACAGCTCCAGCATGACTATGACTGAGCTCCGATGGTTCGCGACTCATTTTCATTCTTCCATTTACGGCAAGCTGGTTGCACCTTCAACGGACTAGAGCTGAAGAAGAGCCCCCCCCCCCCCCCCCCCCCACCCCCCCATAACACACACACACACACACACACACACACACACTGACACGCACACACTGACACGCACACACTGACACGCACGCACTGACACGCACACACACACAGGCACACACACACACACACACACACACACACACACACGCACGCACGCACGCACGCACGCACGCACGCACGCACGCACGCACGCACTGACGCACGCACGCCGCACGCATGCACACGCACGCACACACTCCCCCCCCACCCCCAGAAAAATGCAAGCATTATTGAAGCAATTACGAATACAATACTACGAAGAATGCTTGAAACTGAGATCACTTTTGTCCCTTCCAGTTCCACTATCAAATGGAAAACGCACACACTCAAACAATATATAAGCTGCAAACCAAAGAAAAAATTCTCCTTCTTCTTCTTCTTCAGGTTATGCTTAATGTCCTCGGCCGATGTCGGTTGACATATTAGGGACAAGCTGAGACCAATACGTGAGCATGGTTCAATATATAGCTTTACGTCCACGGAAACCAGGACGGACAGCCCAGGACGGCCACCTCAACTCTCACACGGCTCCTGAACTATGAAAAAAATTCTCCTCATGTGTATTTGTATTAATCATTTCACTGATTTATATTAAAAAAAAGGGGGGGGGGGGGGGGGTAAAGAAAAAAGTGATACATAGCTCACAGCAAGATAGTGAAGGCCTTGTTCACAAAATTATTAGGCTGTAGTAAGTTGCAAACATTGCAAAAGTCATTTTTAAGTCTAAGACAAATTTCTGTCCTTCACAAAATTATTAGGCTGTGGTAAAAGTTGCAAACATTGCCAAGTCATTTTAAGACACGTTCGTGTCCTTCACGAAATCAAGTTATTAGGCTGTAGTACAAAGTTACAAACACTGCGGCAAAGTCAGTTTAAGACAAATTCCTGTGCACATTTTAATGTCACTGGCGAATCAGTAAATATCCTTGTATCCTTGTAAAGTCAACCCCACGAATCCTAGTTTCATAGATCCATATACTCTGTTTACATACCTAGTTTGCTTTGAACGACCGATGAGAAAAAAATCGAATGTACACTACCACCACTCCAACTCCACTGAAGTAGACTCGGCGGTCAAACGTCTTGAAATTTAGTTTTCCGGCAAAATGACCTTTCTGGACCAATCTCAAACGTACTTGTCACACGCTTTCCGCAAGTGTCTGTCTTTTGAAACTCTGAGAAGCTTCACTGTTCGTCCGTTGACCTCTTTGCCCGTGTCGTTAAAAAAGCACTCGAGCAGCTATCACTAGTAATGTGTAGTCTATTTTCAGTATCGCGCTTCCCCGAACGCCCCAAGGTATCAACATCCGGCTTAGAGCGAAGGGGAACAACTGTAAAATCTTTGAAAGGGGTACGGTCTTCATGGCTTTATTTCGGCGGAAACGCTGGGTGCGGCCTAATTTTTGCAAGCAAAGTAAGTAAGTAAGTAAACATGGTGCTTAACGGTCCACAGAAAACATAATGCTTATTAGGGACGGGGAGAAGGGGGGGGGGGGGGGGAGGTGGTATATGGTGTTAACGTCCACAGAAACCGTACGGCTTATTAGGGGGAGAAGGGGGGGAAGGGAGTATGGAGGTGGGGGGAGAGGGAGATTATATACCTATCGCTACACTGTCACCACCAGAATGACTTCTGCATTAAGATGGGCAGCGATGAGAGCCACTGATTTTAATGTTTCAGTAGGAAGTGATGGACAAAATCACAAGAC
>JABMCL010002319.1:750000-770000 GCA_018857735.1 Alviniconcha marisindica
TAGTTAACATAGTAGAGTCGTGTGTGTGTGTGTGTGTGTGTGTGTGTGTGTGTGTGTGTGTGTGTGTGTGTGTGTGTGTGTGTGTGTGTGTGTGTGTGTGTGTGTGTGTGTGTGTGTGCGCTAGCCGCGGGTCAGTGTCAGTCTGTGCGTTAGTGTGTCAGTGTCAGTGTCAGTCTGTGCATTAGCGTGAGTCAGTGCGGTTTCGCTAGCGTGCGTCAGTGTGTGCACTAGCGTGCGCCAATTTCTGCCTGTTCAAATTTCGGTCCCTGTATACTTCTAGAAACGGCATTGCCAGTGTAGTAGGCTACGTCATGTTCTGTGTACTTTTTTTTTTTGTACACCTTCTTTACTACGTAACAATAATAATAATAATAATAAATAATTCTTATAAAGCGCTATTCTTTAACCAGAGTTAAACTCACTGCGCTGTACAAACATCTTATCACAAAAACTGCATCAACATACATTTCAGCAAACAAAACCTTAATTATTGTAGCTTAAATTACCATTATCGCCTATCGAACAATACACACACACACAACCACACACACACACACACACTACACACACACACACAATGACATGTGCACACCAGTCTCCGTTCGTCCACTCATACAACAATTAACAAAATATTAACTTAATGATCTCAAAAACAACACCAATTTGAATCGGTCTTTTCACCCACCCAAACCCGTGCCTCCTTCTCTTGCCTAGATCTTTCATGCTCTCTCCCCCCCCCCCCCCCAACTTCCCTTCCCCTCTCCCTATCCATATGCATCCATCTAGCATTCATCTGCCACACACAGACACACATTTCTTCAGATTCTACAGGAAGGCCTGGGCAAACAAGAAGGTTTTAGCTGCGATTTGAATTGAGACAGTGTTGGTACATTTCTTAGAGTGGCCGGCAGAGAATTCCAGAGAGATGGTGCCATGAACTGAAAGAACGTTGTCCAAATGATTTGAGATTTCGCTTTGGAATTTTTAGCAGCTTTTCCTTAGAAGATCGGAGAGATCGAGACGGTTCATAAGTGCAGAGAGATGAAAGAAAGATAAGGAGGTAAAGACCCTTCAAAATGGCGGTAAGCAAAAGTTGCAATCATGTACTGGCAGCGGAATTTTGTAGTGTAATCATAGCTCCGGGCCGAGATTCGGACCCAACCCCCTCCACCCTCACTGTAGTCAGTCTTGTGGCTCAGACCAGCGGGCCTGTTCTGCCGCATGGGATTTAGTACTAGGCTAGCACCGTCAAGCGTTATGTCACCTATTTCACTGAACCCCAGTATGTCACTTCATACATATTAGTGTGTGTGTGTGTGTGTGTGTGTGTGTGTGTGTGTGTGTGTGTGTGTGTGTGTGTGTGTGTGTGTGTGTGTGGTGTGTGTGTGTGTGTGTGTATGTGTTCGTGTGGTGTGTGTGTGTGTGTGGTGGTGTGTGGTTGTGTGGTGTGTGTGTGGTTGGGGTGTGTGTGTGTTGGGTGTGTGTGTGTGTGTGTGTGTGGTTTTGTGTGTGTGTGTGTGTGTGTGTGTGGTGTGTGGTGTGGTGTGTGTGTGTGTGTGGTGTGTGTGTGTGTGTGTGTGTGTGTGTGTGTGTGTGTGTGTGTGTTGTGTGCTGTCGTGTGCTGTCTGTCTGTTGTTCGTGTTGTCTGTTGTGTGTCTGTTGTTGTCTGTGTCTGTCTGTCTGTCTGTAACGTGCTCATGTCTACCCGGCTTCGTGTAGAAGAAAACTAAACAAACAACAACAAAAACTTAAATCGAAACCTAATGAACCAAAACAGATTGCATGTATAACGCCCGTGAGAAAGTGATGCGCGCAAAATGCTGTTCTCTTTATCAAAAGCCTGAACATATAGATACAGACAATCAACGGGCCCACTGACAAAAATATTTCAGAACAAGTTACAAAACGAATTATAAGTACACAGCAGCAACATTTCGGCGACTCGAAACTAAATCGCTGTGTCGAAAAAAGCGCGGTTTTCAGTGGAGTCCGAACGTAATCAAGCTAGATTCAGACGTTGGCATATTTTGTTGTCCGAAGATCATACTAAGACCAGTTAGGGTGAGCAGGGTTTTTTTGCTTTTTTTTTTTTTTTGCTGTTGTTGCTGTTGTTGCCACCATTCCCCCAAACAAAACTCCGCCTAGTCGACACTCTAGCTACTCGCCGTGTAAGTAAGTGAAAATGGAGCTTAACGTCCACAGAAACCACAAGGCTTATTAGGGACGAGGAGAAGGGGGGGTATCAGGGGAGGGGGTGGGGGGAGAAGAGGGAGATTATATACCTATCGCTACACTGTCTCCACCAGAATGACTCCTGCATTAAAGATGGCAGCGATGAGAGCCATTTTAATGTTTTATTAATTGTGAGGGACAAAGTCACAAGACAGTGTCCACAAACCGCAACCCTTTCGACGTGGACCTATATATAGGTCCATGACTTTTGAAGAGAAAGGAGAGCTCTCTCCACCTCTCCACCTGGTCACCCAGGTTTACCAGCCGCGACATGTATCTGCGTTGTCGGTCTTTTGCCAATCAGGCTAAGTGTTCTTTTTATTTTGGTCCTCGAAGGTAAATGGTAGTAACTCCAAATCTACCTCTGGAAATTTTGGAATTTTAAACCAACTTGTTGTTTTTCTTTGATTTTGTCAGTTTATATATGGGGAGTGAGGGAAGCAGGTTTGGAAGCATGAATGAAGAATCACAAGTCAGCGGTTGCTATAACATAACTTTTATTTACACCAACCAGGAAACAGTGTAGGCTCTCCCCTGAATCAGATGCATAGCCAGGTAACGCGCACACTAAAAGGCGACCTGCTACTGCAGGGACACTTTCAGAGTTCAGGTGCTGTGTGAAAGTCGAGGTGGCCGTCCTGGGCTTCCCGTCCTAATGAGCCTTATGGTTTCTGTAGACGTAACGCAATACTGAGACATGCTCACGCACTGGTCTCAGCTTGTCCCTAATATGTCAACCGACATCCGAGACATTAAGCAACACAACAGCAGCAGGGACACTGGGGGAAAGAGGACGCGCGGTAGGTAGGTAGGTAGGTAGGTAGTGTGCTTAATGTCCTCAGATGTCAGTTGACATATTAGGGACAAGCTGAGACCAATGCCGAAGCATGGTTCAATATAGCTTTACGTCCACGGAAACCAGAAGGCTCGTTAGGACGGACAGCCCAGGACGGCCACCTCGACTCTCACACAGCTCCTGAACTATGAGGACGCGCGGGCCCAGCGCGCAAGTTTTAACACTTCAGATAGTTAGGGCCACCCAATCAAAAACTGTGAAAGGACGACAGGAAAGAAAAGGTTAAAGGGTCATTGCCCTGGACACACACAATGATGATGATGATGATGATGAAGCGATGCTTAATGTTCTCGGATGTCGGCTGACATATTAGGGACAAGCTGAGACCAATGCCGAAGCAGGGTTCAATAAATCTTTACGTCAACGGAAGCCAGAAGGCTCGTTAGGACGGACAGCCCTGGACGGCCACCTCGACTCTCACACAGCTCCTGAACTATGACACACACAATGCACTCGGTTAATATATATATATATATATATATGTATTTGTTGTAGTATGTTGTATGTGTATGTTATGTGTGTGTGTGTGTGTGTGTGTGTGTGTGTGTGTGTGTGTGAGCAAGTGCTCTTTGTACGTTTTACAGTAATCCCGCCCCGGTTATCAGATCCATACTGTACTGTTAGTAACCCGGGAACCGGAGCAGACGACGCTTTTGTTTCGAAGCGCTGCGTGTAGCGTAACGCCACATGGCCTTCACACAGCCGACCGGCGATAGCCGCCGGTGCGCGTCCATTTTCAAATCTGTTTTCTCCCTTAATATTTTGACCGCTTGTTTGTTTACCTACTCTTTGTTCACCTAGTCCTTTTTATACACTAAGCCATGTGTAATATAATCTGGCATCTTAGAATGTTTATCCAATGTTTATTTAGACGCAGGATCGAGCTTAATCAGTAGCCGATGCCTCGTTGAAGTGATGCCTTATGTCCTCAGATGTCAGTTGACATATTAGGGACAAGTTGTGACCAATGCCGAAGCACGGTGCAATAAATCTTTACGTCCACGGAAACCAGAAGGCTCGTTGGACGCCGGACAGTCCAGGACGTCCACCTCGACTCTCACACAGCTCCTGAACCATGTGACCGATGCCTCTCTAGATCTATTCTTTTTATAGCCGTCGTCTGCACGGCGCGTTCTCTGTTTAGTACTAGTGAATAGTAGTGAATCGTTGTTTTGACTCGATTAAAGTAATTCTGTGTCGATCAATGCTTTGTCGTATAGAATTTTGCTTAGCTGACTTCATGTTTAGTGTTTATTTTGGGTTGAAATTAACTTATTAAGTATTGTGTACTGTAGAAGCTAAGCAGTTGTATTCATAGACTACTTGATATCACTTTATCAGTGATGCTGCGACTAGATAACGTGCCCCAGGCGAAAGTTCGCCCGATTGTTTTAGTGCTAGTCTTTGAGTGTGTCTTGCTTCTCATACAGAGCGTTGTATTATAATTGTTATGTACCATTCTAACCGTGGGAGCGTGCACTTTATTCTGATGTAAGTTTTAGTAACATTAATATTTTGTACATTGTGTTAGCTGTGATTTAGTTGTCTGAATCTGTTTATTGGGCTATTAAGGCGGGGTTGTTAACTCCCTTGATTTTTGCCCGGCATCGCTTAAGTCCCTTGGCTGCTTTTACTTCCTGTGCGTACTTTCTTCACAATAGAAAGCGGTGACAGTGAATTTGCGAATTTTACACTGCCAACTTTAAAGGCATTTTGGAGGCCCGTAGTCATAATGTGTCAGGAAATAAGTAATAATTTGTTGCTCGTGCTATAGGATGCCCCAAAACGCATTTTTCCTACGAACTCGCGATCTTCTGGTCAGCCAAAAAACGACGCAAAGACACTTCTTTTCCACCTTCCGTCCCCTTTCCACGGTATTTTTTGCAACTGCAACAGTATTGGCATTTGTACTGCTTCGCGATTCTAGGTTCAACTTCCACTGTTATACACAGCGTGAAGCAACGCCTACTCAGAAATCGGCCCGGAAGTGCTGCTGCGACCTCTCGCGAATTCTTGCGCGAAAGATTACAAAGCGCATTCACTCTAGCAAACCAGCTTCGCCGAATCGCCCAATAGACAGGCGCAAGCCATGCTTCCCACTCTTGTTGTAAATAAAATAAGTCATGTGTGTACATTTTGTTTATACGGTTTAAAAGATTGTGACTGTAGCTTTTATTTGATGTTTTCATGTTTTAATTAGTTTAGTTATTGTAGAGGAAACTGTATTTGTGCGGGCCAAGGAAACACAATTGTCAGCCATTTTGTGGTCCAGAGGGCCGATTTGATTGTAGTGATAGCGTGTGTTCCTTGCGGCCCGCGCCGTTCTCTTATCTATGCGTGCGAGTGAGGATTTTGGGTGTGCTGAAAATTGTCTGCTGCTGTACAATAAACCCTGATTGCCGTACGCCTGCTGTGGTCTCCATTTTTACTGACTCCGCTGCCTGTGTCCTGTCCTTCTACCACTCCACCCATTACATATTATATATCATATTAAGTATATATATAATATATAATATATATATATATATATATATAATAATATTATATATATATTTTGAAACTTTCCAGAGTGACAGATCAACGAATTTGCAACTCAGATGGGTGCAAATGAAGAGCTCGCATTGCTGCCCTTCAACAAGGCAAGGGTTTTCCCTGGGAAGTCCCCGTCCCTCTACGCTGCATCTTCAAAAGGCAAGGGTTTCCATGGGAAGTCCCGTCCTCTACGCTGCACCTTCAAAAGGCAAGGGTTTCCATGGGAAGTCCTCGTCCCTCTACGCTGCACCTTCAGAAAGGCAAGGGTTTCCATGGGAAGTCCCCGTCCCTCTACGCTGACATCTTCAAAAGACAAGGGTTTCCATGGGAAGTCCTCGTCCCTCTACGCTGCACCTTCAAAAGGCAAGGGTTTCCATGGGAAGTCCCCGTCCCTCTACGCTGCATCTTCAAAAGGCAAGGGTTTCCATGGGAAGTCCCCGTCCCTCTACGCTGAATCTTCAGAAGACGAGGATTTCCATGGGAAGTCCTCGTCCCTCTACGCTGCACCTTCAAAAGGCAAGGGTTTCCATGGAAAGTCCCCGTCCCTCTACGCTGCATCTTCAAAAGGCAAGGGTTTCCATGGGAAGTCCCCGTCCCTCTACGCTGAATCTTCAGAAGACGAGGATTTCCATGGGAAGTCCTCGTCCCTCTACGCTGCACCTTCAAAAGGCAAGGGTTTCCATGGGAAGTCCTCGTCCCTCTACGCTGCATCTTCAAAAGGCAAGGGTTTCCATGGGAAGTCCTCGTCCCTCTACGCTGAATCTTCAGAAGACGAGGATTTCCATGGGAAGTCCTCGTCCCTCTACGCTGCACCTTCAAAAGGCAAGGGTTTCCATGGGAAGTCCTCGTCCCTCTACGCTGCACCTTCAAAAGGCAAGGGTTTCCATGGGAAGTCCCCGTCCCTCTACGCTGCATCTTCAAAAGGCAAGGGTTTCCATGGGAAGTCCCCGTCCCTCTACGCTGAATCTTCAGAAGACGAGGATTTCCATGGGAAGTCCTCGTCCCTCTACGCTGCACCTTCAAAAGGCAAGGGTTTCCATGGGAAGTCCTCGTCCCTCTACGCTGCATCTTCAAAAGGCAAGGGTTTCCATGGGAAGTCCTCGTCCCTCTACGCTGAATCTTCAGAAGACGAGGATTTCCATGGGAAGTCCTCGTCCCTCTACGCTGCACCTTCAAAAGGCAAGGGTTTCCATGGGAAGTCCTCGTCCCTCTACGCTGCACCTTCAAAAGGCAAGGGTTTCCATGGGAAGTCCTCGTCCCTCTACGCTGAATCTTCAGAAGACGAGGATTTCCATGGGAAGTCCTCGTCCCTCTACGCTGCACCTTCAAAAGGCAAGGGTTTCCATGGAAAGTCCCCGATCTACTACGCTGCACCTTTAGAAGACAGGGATGTCTGTGGGGTGGTGTACCCCTACAGTAGACATGTCCCATTTGCTGGCAGCTATGATCGGAGTGCGGTCAGCTATTCTCTCTCTTGCGAAGCAGGTACTGACGGGGCCTGGAATCCCATGATTCCATGTTAATGTTACAATGGGTTCGGAAATGTGTGGTGTAATTCTGACCGTGATGGTGGGGTATGGTAACTGCCATGAGGCTCGCCCCAAGTGCCACACTGTCACCATCAGACCGACTCTGCATAAAGACGAGAAGCCCCCCAACATGCACTTCCCTTATTGTTTTTGTTTGTTTCTTGTTTGTTTTTTGTTTTTCTGTTTGTTTTCTTGTTTTTGTTGTGTTTTTAATTGTGCTGCTGTTTGTGTAGGATAAATTAGTCAGGCGACTGCTGTCGTGCAATGACACTGCTCTCTCTCTCTCTCTCTCTCTCTCTCTCTCTCTCTCTCTCTCTCTCTCTCTCTCTCTCTCTCTCTCTCTCTCTCTCTCTCTCTCTCTCTCTCCTGAAATGACCCTATGTGGTTGCCAGGACGTTAAAATCAAATTACTCTTTCCCGCTGTCATATTGGAAATGCATTTAAATATTTTTTTAATCAAAATTTGCTAGACAGGATCAATTGTGCATCTCAGTATCTTCCAAAATACTGCGTCTGACGTCGATATACACACACATATAATATACGTACAGACGCTGAACAACACATTTTGAGGTGGCAATAAGTTTTACAATTTCACATCATGCAGTAAATTTGATCTCGCTGTCTTGGTCTTACACAATGGTGGATGTGTTCATTTGTTGTTGTTTTTATTTTCATTAAAAACAGTTTTTGTTTTATTTGCTTTTATTACATTTTCCCCCCCAGCTGATCCAATTGACACTCTCGAGATTGATGAACTTCCTATTCCTATACTTCCGCGTGAGTACTGTTTCATCAATTCCCATTTCGTCACACACACACTCACACACACACACGCACGCACGCACGCACGCACGCACGCACGCACGCACGCACGCACGCACCACACACACACACACACACACGCACGTGCGCTTAGACAAATTACAATATATGTCTCATCACAACATTTGTGAATAACTGCTGGGTATGGGAATTGTCAGCTAAGTGGTGGAAATCCGCTATTAAGCTTCATATCAGTGTTGGTGGAAATCCGCTATTAAGCTTCATATCAGTGTTGGTGGAAATCCGCTATTAAGCTGCATGTCAGTGACAGATGTGTCTACATGGGTGGAGTCGAGTGCTTACTGTCGTTACAGGTCTAGGAAATATTTCATGTTTTGTGTGATTGGATACTTCTCATGATATTCATATATCAACCAGTGCTTACAGCGACAGCAATGAAAACACGGAAACAATACAAAAGTGCTAGGTCAAAACAGCATTAGAATTTTAACATTGCTCTGTACCAGGTATTCTGTATACCTTCTTCAATGATTTGCGGTCTTCAGAGGTCTGACTCTGGACACAGACCAAGACAGAAAACAAAATCTGAAACAGAACGAGGCTCAGAGTGCTCGTGCATAATCAACACATAAGGGAGTTAATCAGCGCTCGAAATACGTAACACAAGCACAACAACAAAGACCTGGGTCGCCTACGGTAACTCTCATCTGGCATGCGTGTCTACAGGGTACATAAACACCAGAGGCATATCCTCCATGTACATCCTCTTTAAGATGTACCTCTGGTGGAGTTTATGAATAGTTCAGGAGCTATGTGAGAGTCGAGGTGGACGTCCTGGGCTGTCCGTCCTAACGAGCCTTCTGGTTTCCGTGGACGTGGCTGTCCGTCCTAACGAGCCTTCTGGTTTCCGTGGACGTAAAGATTTATTGAACCGTGCTTCGGCATTGGTCGCAACTTGTCCCTAATATGTCAACTGACATCTCAGGACATTAAGCAACACTTCACCACCGCTGGTGGGGAAGGGGAAAGAGCGTGGAGTTTATGTACCTTTTGTTTACACGCATGCCATGTGAGAGTTACCGTAGGTGACTCAGGTCTTTTTTGTTGTACTTGGGTCACGTATTTCGAGCCTTGATTAAGTCCCTTGTTTGTTGAGAGACCAAGAGAAACTGAAAACAGCGTCCGATGGCGTAATACGTATTCTGCACTCAGGACAATAACTTTTCGATTACTGACTGTTCGTTGGAAGCAGGCATGAGTCCTGCGTAATCCAAGCTGTGTGCTGTGTCGGACGTTATAGTTAAACATGTTAAAAGGTGATTGCCGCCGTGTTGTGCGCCACATTTAGTCCTCCCAGTTTGCGACCACACAATAATATCAATTCTATTAATTTTGTTGCTCCACCGTCCCAGTCTCGACGGAACTCGCCCGAAATGCTAGATGCAACTCAGAACAAGGAACAACCTGGAAACAAACTATGTACAATTGCAACAGTTAATATTACTAAAAAAATAAAATAAAATAAAAAAGAATTTAATTGTTGTTTTTATAGATTGGCTTGTTTCATTCCTTTTCTTTCTTTCTTTTTTCATAAAAAAAGTATGTAGACTATGCCTTTCTTATACACTAAAAATAATCGGTTCTTTGATCATTTCTTCTCTTTTGAATTTTTTTTTTTTCCAGCGAGAAGGCCGCCTCCGTCTCCTCCTGAAAAGAGGGCCTGATCGTGCTTCCGAGTCACTTCACACCGTAGAGCGCTGATGGTCTTCCCTTGAACTCTGTGGCTTATTTTTAGCTCATAGAAAATTATATAGAATTTGGAAGAATAAATTTCAGTCTGTTGCTAAAACTTTCAGTTCTCTCTCTCTGTCTTTCTGTCTCTGTCTGTCTCTTTTATTGTTTTCCCTTCCTCGCTCTTGTAAAGTTTTATATTTGTATTTCATAAGAAACAGATTTTTTTTTATATATTTGTATTTTCATGAAATATTTACTCTATTCTCTTTCCTCGTGGTCATCAATTTAAAGATCTTTTTTTTTAATGCACATTTTGTATATATATATGCTAGTGGGTGTGTGTGGTGTGCTTTGATTTTGGTTAGGTGTGTATAATGCACTGTCGCTTATAATTTGTTAGATGTGATCTTGTTTTATACGTTGATAGTGAGATAGTCATTATTCTGTCGCTTTACTTTATTCGTTAATATGATTTTGTAATTCTCTCTCTCTCTCTCTCTCTCTCTCTCTCTCTCTCTCTCTCTCTCTCTCTCTCTCTCTCTCTCTCTCTCTCTCTCTCTCTCCGAAAATTAGTTTTGAATTTGTCTTACTTTGCTTTACTATTGCTCTGTTCGTATGTTCTGAAGTTTTAGACAGAAATTAGTTTTCGTTTTGTTTTTAAGTCACTTTTTCCCGCATAATTAATTGTATTCTTGTTTGATGTATTGAGTGTTGCTGTGTTTGTCATCAGGGACAGATTTGCAAAAAAGTCGAATCGTGCTTAAATCTTTATCCTTGTGTAATAAAGTATTATCTTATCTCTGTCTCTCAGATGTATGGCATGTGTTCATCTGGCGCTGTGAGCACGCTATTTTTTGTGTGGAAATTCTCATGTATAACGTTTCACTCACTCATTCATGCCTATATGTATATAAATAATGCCTGTAATTTGATATCTATTCATCAGTAGCTTAGCAAGGACTAGTTGTTAGACAGGTTTTTGACTGAACCTAAACTACAATCCTTGTAAAATAAAGTTTTCGAGTTCGAGTTTTCTGTCTCTCTCTGTCTCTCTGTCTCTCTGTCTCTCTGTCTCTGTCTCTGTCTCTGTCTCTGTCTCTCTCTGTCTCTCTCTCTCTCTCTCTCTCTCCCCCCCTACTCACACACACACACACACACACACACACACACACACACACACACACACACACACACACACACACACACACACACACACACACACACACACACACACACACACACATGTATGAAGCAAGTTGTGTGTGTGCGTGCGTGTGTGAAAATTCCCCTTTAATAATAATAATAATAATAATAATAATAGTAATAATAATAATGTCATTTATCATGCGCTCATCAACGCCCTGAGCGCTCACATGATACATATTAACCTAAATATGATATTCTATACACATGTAGAGCATAGTCCTACCAAAACAATTTACATAAAGTATTATACAAAAAGAAAAACAACAAAAAACGCACCACACACACACACACGCACGCACGCACGCACGCACACGCACACACACACACACACACACAATGACTAGCAGAAACTGGGTACTGAAAGTAGTTGGGATGGAAATACTGGGAGAAGAGGAAGGTTTTCAGTTTGGCTTTAAAAGATGACAGGGTTGAGCAGTGTCTAACATCTTGTGGGAGTGAATTTCAAATGTGGGGTCCAAAGCAAGAGAAGGTGCGAAAGCCATGAGTCTTGCGTTTGTATTGTTGGATTTCCAGCATGCGGGTGTCAGAGGAAGAGCGTAGTGTACGAGATGGAGTGTAGACATGCAGCAGTTCAGAGAGGTAAGCAGGACCAGAACCACTTATAGCACTGAAACACATACAAGCGACTTTATACTTAATACGTTCTGAAATGGGAAGCCAGTGCAATTTTTCCAGGAGAGGTGTTGAGTGGTGGTGACGGGGTGCCAAGAGAACACGTCTTGCAGCAAAGTTCTGAATTTTCTGGAGAGGTTGGATGACAGAATTAGGTGTACCCAGTTTGCTTCATTCATTTAACATGGTCACAACATTCATGTATGTACAGATGGAAAAAGACAACGATAGACACAGACACAAAGTGTGATACACACTGACTATACTTAAACCGAAACAGACTTTATGTCACTGACTATGAGTGACTAGGACTATATACTGTAAAACACTGACTAAGACATACTGGCTCTCAGACACTCACTGTATGTATAGTCAGACATATATTACAAAGCATGAGGTATATGCTATTTATGTACCTACCGGCGGGGTTAGCATACAGATACTAGTCTTAGTGAGCCGGTTTGGCCTAGCGGTAAGGCACCGCGGTTCGATTCCGCTTCGGCTCTCCTTTCTCTTCAGAAGTTGTGGTCTGTGGACACTGTCTTGTGACTTTGTCCCTCACAAGTAATGAAACATTAAAATGGCTCTCATCACTGCCCATCTTAATGCAGGAGTCATTCTGGTGGTGACAGTGTAGCGATAGGTATGTAATCTCCCTCTCTCCCTCTTCCCCCACCTCCATACCCCCTCCCCACCCCGAGCCCTTTCTCCCCATCCGTAATAAGCTTTATGGATTCTGTGGACGTTAAGCGCTATGTTTACTTATACTTACTCAGTCTACTCATACTCAGTACATCGCTTTCAGGCATCTTCCTCCTAGGAGGAGGGATGTTGTAAACCAGTGCTTGGAGTTGGTTCTTCTTTTTCTTCCGTACAGTGTCCAGCTTCAACATTCTGAAGACTCTTATTATTCATCGCTTTTATATAGCGCTATTCTCTGCTCTCGAGCAGACTCACTTTCGCGTGTGATTCCGAATGAGTGACTGTATTCTTTTCGTAGCGTGTATTTTTAATATCCACGGAAGTGGTGTACTGGTAGCGCTCTTTGGTTGCTGCAGGGCTGGTGCCACGTGAAACTGCTGCCGTCTGGGCGCAAGTTATGTGTACACCATTCAACCATACACCAGTTTACAGTGTCACTGCATTCAAAGCCACATAGGTAGGGTGTATGTGTGTTTAACTGTAACCTGCCACCTCACTTTTGGCGGAATGGCCGGGATCTTTTACGTGCTACTGCGGTAACACGGGGGTGGAACGGATACCGAAATAAGAGTCAGCACAGAAAGTTGACCCTGGAGAAGAAAATTCTCCCGCCGCTCCTGCCGGGGCTCGAACCCGGGACTCTTCGATCGCGGGTCCGGCGCTCTGACCACTGAGCTATCCCCGCTGCCCCGACTATGATACTTCAGTTTAGTGTATGTTGGGTCATTTTGGTATT
The DNA here is from genome assembly GCA_018857735.1 of Alviniconcha marisindica. NCBI lineage: Eukaryota > Metazoa > Mollusca > Gastropoda > Provannidae > Alviniconcha > Alviniconcha marisindica. The sequence continues at coordinate 762,947 of JABMCL010002319.1, forward strand.
TCCATAATCCGCCAAACTCCGACACGGACTACAGGATCTTTAACGTGCGTATGTGATCTTTTTGCATGCGTATACACACGGGGGGACCTCGGTTTGTAGTTTCATAAGTAAGTAAACATGGTGCTTAACGTCCGCAGAAACCGTAAGGCTTATCAGGGGAGAAGGCGGGGGGCGGAGGGTGGAGAAGAGGGAGACTATATACCTGTCGCTACACTGTCACCACCAGCATGACTCCTGCATTAAGGTGGGCAGCGAGGAGAGCCATTTTGATGATTCATTAATTGTGAGGGACAAAGTCACAAGACAGTGTCCACGAACCACAACTGTTGAAGAGAAAGGAGAGCCGAAGCGGGGAATCGAACCGAGGTCCCTCTGCTTACCAGCCTAACGCGTTACCGCTAGGCCAAACTGGCTCACGTGGCTCATGTTGTCTCATGCGAAGGACTTTCTACTAGTACTGAACCGTTTCGTCCCTAAGCACTCCCGCCCACTATCCCTTTCTCCCCCATCCCCCCCCCCCCCCCCCCCCCCACCCACCACCACCTCCACCCCCTCGCTCCCCAGCACCGCATTTCCGGCAGCGGTGAAACGTGCAGGGCGACAAAAGCTTTGATCATCCGAATCAGTCTGCTACGTGAACGGAGTTGTCACCCTTGGCAACGGAGACGCCGTCGCTTTCATGGGCTGTGAACCCCTCTGTACACACCGTCACACTGGCACCAATCAGTGTAGATCACTGTGCTGTGCTGTGCTCTGTGTGTGCAGTCTTTGTCGTGTTTATAGAGTGCTGCGGCTTAATAGTTACTCTCGCTGGGGGGTGGGGGTCGGGGGGGGGGGGGGGGGGGGGGGGGGGGGGGGGGGGGGGGGGGGGGGGCTCACTCAAAGACTGTTCAAAGACTGGCTTGTGTTCTATAGACCGGTATGGTTTGCAGCCTGCTCTGTCAAGCTGAAACCTTCGTGGAGCCTCTCTCTGTCTCTCTGAGCGGGGATAGCTCAGTGGTTAGAGCGCCGGACTCGTGATTGAAAGGTCGCGGGTTCGAATCCCTGCAGGAGCGGCGGGAGAATTTTCTTCTCCAGGGTCGACTTTCTGTGCTGACTCTTATTTCGGTATCCGTTCCACCCCCGTGTTACCGCAGTAGCCCGAAAAGACCCCGGTCATTCTGCCAAAAGTGCAGGTGGCAGTTACAGCTAAGCACTCATGCAACTTATGTATGTCGCTTTGCATGAAGTGACATGGTGCATGGTTGTATGGTGTACACAGAACTTGCGCCGAGACGGCTGCAGTTTTATGTGGCACCGGCCATGTCAGCGCTGTAAGTACACCACTTCGGTGGATATTTTTAAAAAACGCGCTATAAAAAGCTAGTCACTCACGTAGAACCACATGCGAGCGCAGTGAGTGCTCAAGAGAGCGGAGAATAGCGCTATATAAGCGATCATCTCTCTCTCTCTCTCTCTCTCTCTCTCTCTCTCTCTCTCTCTCTCTCTCTCTCTCTCTCTCTCTCTCTCTCTCTCTCTCTCTCTCAACGCAAGATCAAGGACAGACTGTAAGACTATAGGCTCGCTCCTGCCCAAAATATTTATTCTTGAGTATTCAAAATCAATCATTCACCCCATCTCTCACTGACACTGTGTGTGTGTGTGTGTGTGTGTGTGTGTGTGTGTGTGTGTGTGTGTGTGTGTGTGTGTGTGTGGGGTGTGTGTGTGTGTGTGTGTGTGTGTGTGTGTGTGTGTGTGTGTGTGTGTGTGTGTGTGTGTGTGTGTGTGTGTGTGTGTGTGTGTGTGTGTGTGTGTGTGTGTGTGTGTACAGTGAGTTTTTGTTTTACAAAAAGCTTTGCGCTCTCTAAGAGCTATCCATTAATAGTATTACAAGGCCACAAGGTCTCTGCTTGATATTACACTGTGCCTCTCTGGTTATATAACAAGGCCACCTATTTTCCGCCGGGGATCACGTGCATTTCTCTGGTTTATTGGCCATCTGGTCGCTGTTTCGGGTCAAAATGTGTCTCTGATTTGGTCACAGTGTATCTCTACTGTTACATAAGTCATCTATTGTTACATAAGTGTCGTCAACTGGTCACTGTATGGGTCACGGTATGACCCTGTAGTTACATAACAAGGTCATCTGGTCGTTGATTTGGGAGTCAGAGTTCGCAGTTTATCTGGCAACATAACAAAGCCGTGGACACTGACTGGGTTACAGCCGGTCTCTATGGTTACACAACATGGCTATATGGGTCAAAGTGTGTCTCTATGGTTATATAACATGGTCATCTGGTCGCCGATTGTCAAAGGGGTCACTGACGGTTCGGCTCCCTGGTTACATAGCAAAGCCGTCAGGACCACACTGATTGGGCAGCAGTGTGTCTCTATGGTTACATAGCAAAGCCATCAGGACCACACTGATTGGGAAGCAGTGTGTCTCTATGGTTACATAGCAAAGCCATCAGGACCACACTGATTGGGCAGCAGTGTGTCTCTATGGTTACATAGCAAAGCCATCAGGACCACACTGATTGGGAAGCAGTGTGTCTCTATGGTTACATAGCAAAGCCATCAGGACCACACTGATTGGGCAGCAGTGTGTCTCTATAGTTACATAGCAAGGCCATGTGGTCGCTGATCGTAGTTCATAGTTCGTCTCTCTGGTGGATCAGGTTTCGTACCTGACATGTCTTTAACCGCATCTACTTTTGTTTTTGTTTTGTTGCTGCTTTTCTGTCTAATATCAGCTTGCTGTCAACAGACATAAAATAAAATACTGACTGATTTACCCCAGGAAGAAACACCAACAGTCAAACAAACAAACAAACGAAACACTTACTTTTCATACCATGTCAGTCCGCGTTTCTTGAGGGGAACAGCAAGCGAAGAAATTAAACTCTGGTCCTGAGTGTTGTTTTGCCTTTCAACCGTCGACTGCAAAGGTGCGGTCCACTCAGGAAGGTCCATTGTAGTAGTCGTTTGCATCGGAACAGATCCGGCAAATTGACAAGACGAGTCACTGTTATCCACAACCGATATACACCTGGTCAGCCAACTGAGATGCCCTCCTACACTTCCTAACCACCGACACTGAGCAACGTAGCTATATTATGTTCTGACCACTGCACATAATTATTATTTTCTGACCACAGCATATAATGTCTTTCTCTTATCACCAAGTGACGTAGATGATGTCCAGTATCGCCACTAACTTGAACGAAGGCGATGTTTCAATCCAGTCCAAAAGGACTATCTGAATGTGGGTGACCTTTAAACCGAAGCGAAGATGATTGTGATGAAGTCACTACCAAGAACGCTGTCCTCACAACTAACACTGTAGATGATGTTCTCTGCACAGACAATAACATCACCACCAGTATAAAGAAGAAGAGGAAGTAGAAAACAATAGCAACAACAGGTTTGATGTTCTCACCACCGACTAGTGAATAATACTATGGTGTTCTCACCACTGTCTAACAACACAGACGATGTACTCTCCTCTGCTGAACTGCTCAACATAGACCATGTTCTCGCCACTGCTAAAAACACAGACGATGTTGGAGTGATGTTCTCATCATACTGCCAACGCAGACAATGTTCTCCCCATACTCACAAGGCAGACAATGTTCTCCCCATACTAACAACGCAGACAATGTTCTCCCCATACTAACAACGTAGACAATGTTCTCCCCATACTAACACCGCAGACAATGTTCTCCCCATACTAACACCGCAGACAATGTTCTCCCCATACTAACAACGTAGACACTGTTCTCCCCATACTAACAACGTAGACAATGTTCTCCCCATACTCACAGCGTAGACAATGTTCTCCCCATACTAACAAAACAGACAATGTTCTCCCCATACTGCCAACGCAGACAATGTTCTCCCCATACTCACAACGCAGACAATGTTCTCCCCATACTAACAACGCAGACAATGGTCTCCCCATACTCACACCGCAGACAATGTTCTCCCCATACTAACAACGCAGACAATGTTCTCCCCATACTAACAACGCAAACAATGTTCTCCCCATACTAACAACGCAGACAATGTTCTCCCCATACTAACAACGCAGACAATGTTCACCCCATACTAACAACGCAGACAATGTTCTCCCCATACTAACAACGCAGACAATGTTCTCCCCATACTAACAACGCAGACAATGTTCACCCCATACTAACAACGCAGACAATGTTCTCCCCATACTATCAACGCAGAAAATGTTCTCCCCATACTAACAACGCAGACAATGTTCTCCCCATACTAACAACGCAGACAATGTTCTCCCCATACTAACAACGCAGACACTGTTCACCCCATACTAACAACGCAGACAATGTTCTCCCCATACTAACACCGCAGACAATGTTCACCCCATACTAACAACACAGACTGTAATTAGAGGATGTTCTCACGCCACTGACTCACGCAGACGATGTTCTGACGTCTTCATCACTGAAAAATCAGACGATAATCAGACGATGTTCTCACCATTAGCAACCATTCTCGCTACAAAACACTGCATTGTCTGACAGAAGATGTGTTACCGTTACTACTAGTACCCAAACCTTTCGGACGGTGCTAACAGCGTCGGTTCAAGTTCACACCGTACGGACTATTAGGGACGGGGAGCCCAGGACGGCCACCTCGACTTTCTCACAGCTCCTGAGCTCTGACAGCGTCGGTAGACAGCTGCGTGGAGGTAAAACAGTGCCCCTTCAGTGGCGTAACTAAATCTGGCAGACTTTGGAGGAAGGTGCCGGAAAATGAAGAGTGCCCCTTCAGTGGCGTAACCAATTCTGGCAGAGTTTGGAGGAAGGTGCCGGAAAGCGATGCTCGGAGTGTGACAGCGGTCCTTGGTACAGATGGCTGACGGACGCGTGGCGGGTGGACCACGAGGCAGACGATCCCATGCCTTGAAGATCTCTTGGGAGCTGCGGCGGGCCCTCGGTGAAGATTTTAGGGTCAACGACCGGGAAGACGATCGACATGATCAGTGGCGGCCTGGACCCAACAGATGGACTTGACGAAAACGAACAGTGCCAACGAATCGCCGTAGAGGCGAAAGGGAATAATGATAGGGCTCCGTACGTGAGAGACTAACTGGTGAGTCAGTGCTGGCTTCGATCTGCCTTCAAAGACAGGGTGGTGGTTTGTTTGCGTTTCAGGGCGTCTTTCCCACTAAACAGCGCATCGAACATGTCGTGCGAGACCCCTATGTTGTCGTCGCCGTCTAGATGTGTCCACCAAGACTCCTTAACAGCCAATGCGATCTGTTATACGAACCCCAAATTCGGTAGGTCTCAAATTTCAGGCCGGTCAGTGACGCAATGAGTTAGTGCTGCGCTTCTCTGATCTGTGTCCCACATACGGACTATTAGGGACGGGGAGCCCAGGACGACCACTTCGACTTTCACACAGCTCCTGAGCTCTGAAATCTCGCTTCTCACAGGGCACGTTCCCTTTAAAGATGCTTCGGGGCGTTGCCCGTTTTGTAGCCTACAGCCACTCCCGATAATCGTCACTCACGGCTGTTAAAGTCAAAATGAAACAAGAGTGTTTTAACAAAATCCCCAGCTGATATTCAGGTTTTAATTTTTTTTGGATTGCTCTTCTACGCTGTTGGAAAAACCATGTTAGCTAGTCCTTTAAAAGTTCCCAGGTACAAGTTCATAGCTGTAAGAATGGCTGGGTGTTGAGATGCGTTTGAGGTATGAAGCCCTGGGTCTTTGGCTTTTATACTAGCGAAGGTTATGTGTGGCGTGATCAGTTTTGTACATGCATGCCAAGGCTAACTTAACAGGAACCGTCTGGGGTCCCATGGAGGCGAGGTGGGGGTGATGGAGGGGGGGTGGGGGGGGGGGGGGGGGGGAGGTTGTTTGTCAGTCAGCCATTGTCCATGCATGAGTCACCGGGAAACCCTTTGGCATGCAGGGTGCTTAGAGCTTATGGATCCGCCGCAATTGTCAATCATTTGGCACGCTGGCATTCTTATATTCCTCGCACTTCTTGTGTGTCCTCATGTCTCTACCTTCTCTTCACAGCGTTCTTTGTTCCACCACCACCGCCATCACCATCACCACCATCATCACCACCATCACCATTACCAACACCACCCCCACCCACCCACTGTCACCACCATCACCAATACCATCACCACCACCTTCATCACCACCACTACCACCACCACAACCACCATCACCATCAATATCATCACCACTACCACCATCACCATCAATATCATCACCACTACCACCATAACCACCAGCACCACCACAACCAACATCACCACCACCATTACCACCACCATCACCATCACCACCACCATCACCACACCCCCACCCCCGCAATTACTATCACCACCACCATCACCCCCACCCCACCCCCCCACCCCCCACCCCCACAGTTACCATCACCACTAACACGAACATACCGCAGTTACCACCATCACTATCATCACCACCATCACCGCCACGACCACCATCACTAACTTTGCTACCGCCACCAAGGCCAAATGCCACACATGCACCAAGAGGCATTTAATTTTCACACGCCATCTGAAAATTTAGTAGAACAAGTTCCGGGTCTTGTGACAATAATAATAAGAAGAAACATAACTGATTAGTTGTAGCGGGTCATCGATTGTCCTGCATTCGAGTGACAGCCAAGACAGGTAAGCAAGCATGGTGCTTAACGTCCACAGAAACCGTAAGGCTTATTAGGGACGGGGGGAAGGGGTGCAAGGGGGTATGGAGGTGTAAGCAAGTAAACATGGTGCTTAACGTCCACAGAAACCGTAAGGCTTATTAGGGACAGGGAGAAGGGGGGGGGGGGGTATGGAGGTGGAGGGGAAGAGGGAGACTATTATACCTATCGCTACACTGTCACCACCAGAATGACTCCTGCATTAAGATGGGCAGCGATGGGAGCCATTTTAATGTTTCATTAATTGTGAGGACAAAGTCACAAGACAGTGTCCACAGACCACAACTTTTGAAGACAAAGGAGAGCCGAAGCGGATTTTAAACCGAGGTCCCTCTGCTTACCAGCCTAACGC
>JABMCL010002319.1:772500-785000 GCA_018857735.1 Alviniconcha marisindica
GAGTGTGTGTGTGTGTGTGTGTGTGTATGTGTGTTTGTAAGTGTGTTTGTGAGTGTGTGTGTGTGTGTGTGTGTGTTTGTGAGTGTGTTTGTGAGTGTGTGTGTGAGTGTGTTTGTGAGTGTGTGTGTGTGTGTGTGTGTGCACGTGTGTGTGTGTGTGAGTGAGTGTTTGTGTGTGTGTGTGTGTGTGTGTGTGTGTGTGTGTGGTGTGTGTGTGTGTGTGTGTGTGTGTGTGTGTGTGTGTGTGTGTGTGTGTGTGTGTGTGTGTGAACGTATCCTGACGTAAACACGACAGGCAAGCCTATAGCTATGTCTCAGTGGCCGACCAGCGTGCTCAACATGACACGAAGGCTTCCCGCCTGTAACTAACCCACAAACACGAACACAGTTAAAGTTCAGTGTTGCTTCACGTCCACAGAGACCACGTGTATGTGCGTGCGTGCGTGCGTGCGTGCGTGCGTGCGTGCGTGCGTGCGTGCGTGCGTGCGTGCGTGCGTGCGTGCGTGTGTGTGTGTGTGTGTGTGTGTGTGATGATTAGGGACCGGGAGCCCAGGACGGCCACTTCGACTTTCACACAGCTCCTGAGCTCTGATATCTCCACCACAAGTTCACGTTCAACGTTGCCTTACGTCCACAGAGACCGTAAGGATTATTAGGGACGGGAAGCCCAAGACAGCCACAGGGTTCCAGGCGAGATCAAAAGATCAAGAGATCTTAGAGGAGGGAGGTGGAGCTGGACCCTCAACTTAGCCCAGAAGAGATCATGAGTAGGGACGTGGAGCTGGGCTAAGAAAGCTGGACTTCCTTTGCTTGAGTTGTCCAAGTTGTTCGTCAACAGCAGTGCAACGGACATTGTCTTTGTGACTCTGGCCAAGCCAGCAGTTGAAACAGCAATTGCGCAGTGCACAAGTCGCTGGGCAATGGCGAGGGGACACCGCCCTAACACTTCCATTGTTCTGGCGGCGGTCCACGGTCTCTCCTGTCTTTTTCGGGCGGTTTCCGCGGTCGAGCCTTCACTCTGTCGTCCCCTTCCCACTCTGTCCCCGTCCCTAATAGGCCATCTCGCCTCCGTGGACGTAAAGCACCAAGAAAGAAAGACGGCCACCACGACTTTCACACAGCTCTTGAACCCTGCACGTACACAGCCCACGTAATCACTGTTTATACGACACCCCGGGGGGGTCACAGGAAACGGCTTAGTTAACTCTTGACGGTAAATCAATATGAATTGTGTAATAAGCAGTTACGCGCTTTTGGCAGAGCTAGTTGCCATTACAGCGCTGAAAAGCGACCAGCGCTTGTGACAAACGTCCGGAAATGATCGTCTTTATGGGATTCAAGAAAAACAACAACAACAACAACAACAAAAAACAAACAAAAACAAAGCAAAACAAAACCCCACCTCCCACCCATCCCCAAAAGCGAAACAAAAAACAAGCCAAAAATAAAACAGGGGATATTTGACCTGAAAAAAATATAAGAAACACGGTTTATTTTGAATCAGATTAATAACTTTATGTACTTGCATTAAAACGATACTAATAAAGACAACACACATACCATTAGAAGAAGAAGGGAAAAAAAGTGTAATGAGTCACGTGACTTGACCGAGTTTGGCCCGGTTCAGTAATTATACCAGTTTCAAGGAATCACAAGTCTGAATAGCGAGTAAATTAAGCCTCTGCGAGACAACGACGCCTTATCAAAGAATGTGCAGCTATGCGCAGTCTTCGTGTAGCTATACTGTCTTTGTAGCTATACTGTTGATGATCATGAGCCACCTTGCTTGGAGAATCCGATGCCATATAATATCCTTCTTGGAGTGCATATTATGTAGATATGAATACCGGATAAATTTCCGGCGATGGACCGTCTCTTCCGTGACGACTATGCGCAGTGTAGATATATTATTATGGATAGTTTTCGGTAGATCGAGTGTCTTGTCATTAGGGCTTGTATTGTAAATATGGACAGTTTTCGGTGTGTGTGCGTGTGTGCGTGCGTGCGTGCGTGCGTGTGTGTGTGTGTTTGTTTGTGTGTGTGTGTGTGTGTGTGTGTGTGTGTGTGTGTGTGTGTGTGTGTGTGTGTGTGTGTGTGTGTGATTATTAGGTGTGTAGATATATAACTGACTGTATTGTACATACGGACAGTTTTCGGTGAACTGTCGTGTAGCGTCCACATGTGATCTTCTTGTTTGTCGCTCTGACCTCGGCCTAATATAGGTATAACCAAAATTGATGATATAATTATAATACGCACATGCAGACATAGTCAGGTAGAGAGACAAACACGTAGACAATCATCAGACTATTTTGAATGTCCTCGTCAGTGTCTGTGTTACTCACAGCCAAAACCAAGGACTTAAACTGACTAGCACTTAGTAACCACGAGCAGCATGAATGGATCTCAAGGAAGAAGAAAAAGAAGAAGAAGAGTAAGTAAACTGGTGTTTTACGCCCAGTCAACCAGCGCGGTTATATCAGGGAGAAGAAGAAGAAAGAGGTCATTGTCAATATCGTATGGTTCGTTAGAAACAGCGAAGTTATATATGTACGTGTGTTATGTATGTACGTGTGCTTGTGTGTGTGTGTGTGTGGGGGGGGGGGGGGATGCGTGCGTGCGGGCGCGCGCGCATGTGTGTGTGTGTGTGTGCGTGCGTGCGTGCGTGCGTGTGCGTGTGTGTGTGTGTGTGTGTGTGTGTGTGTGCGTGCGTGCGTGCGTGCGTGTGTGTGCTTGTGTGTGTCTCTGTGTGTGTGCCTTTAATAAATATGTTCCTGGGTGGGTCACGGTAGTTTCCAAAAGGTTAATTGTGGGCTAGAGCTGTAAGGCCACAATACACCCCAGCGGGCAGCAGACGGCGGCTTTAATGAATCCCTACACAGTCTTCCGTCAATAGCAACGCGCCGCTAGGGACTTCACGGCTGTAACGGCACACAATCGAATCTATCGGTGTAAGCTGAGTTTATAGAGCAATAAAGGCTTCTTGTTCCTAGTATTCGACAAACACAGATTTGCTGAATGCGAGGAAATTTTCGCCAGAATCGTTTCTATCAAGTGCACAGTTTCAAAACAGTACATGCAGGAAAATTAAAGCAAAGCAAACCAACCTACGAGAACAAATGAAAGCACTTTATCTGGTGTGCATAATAGTGTAACGAAACATGCGATTCCTGACCACAGGATCACGGTACTCCTGACAGAAGAAATGCTGACTGGGTTAGTGAATATGGAAACAGTGAGAGATATTTCAAACGGGCAGTCAGTAAGTTGAAGGCGTCAATGCGAAACAAAACGCATCATGGCACATTAAGCATTTATTCTGCTACTCATAACACACGTCATGTTTACGTTTCAAGAGAGAACTTGAATCGCCCTGATATAACCGTAATGGTTGACTGGGTGTAAAACACCAAGTTACTAGAGAGAACCTGAAGAAAAAATGAAGCTGAATGAACCAGGAATTAAGACAAATTAAAAAGCAAAATTCTGGCAGTAGGTGAAGCCCCAAAAGCTATATTCTGACTTTATTCTAGACTTAAACGAGAAACAAAACAAACAATTATTCTAGACCTAAACGAGAAACAAAGCAAACAATAATAAAATAAAAATTTAGATAAAGAAGACTGGGTCAGCAGGAGGAAATTTAAGATAACTGCATTTTCAGTACCCCGACAGTAGTGTGAACATGGGGAAATGGCGCGAGAAAAATAAACAGGTTTTTTAGTTGTCAAGCACCACAGCTGAGAGAACATGCACTGACTGGGTTGGTGAACGACTGAAGGAAAATGCAGTGGCGGACAGTTCTTGTAGTGGTTTTTCAATCCGTCTTGCATACCTTCATTAACAAACTCTCTCTCTCTCTCTCTCTCTCTCTCTCTCTCTCTCTCTCTCTCTCTCTCTCTCTCCTCTCACACACACACACACACACACACACACACACACACACACACACACACACACACACACTCACACACACACACACACACACACACACACACACACACACACACACACTCGGGTGTATTCGTCTCTGCTCTATAATAACAAACCTGCGCATTGCTCCTGAGATGGTAAAGACCGAAAGCCGGAACCGAAGTCTCGTCTGCTCTTTCGGCGTGCTGTCACCCACGATTACTTCCCTTGTTAGCCGAGTCTACCACGGCTATGATTAGTGTCCACCGTAACATCTGTCGCTGTTCGGCTCACCTGATACTCTACTGTTTGTCAATAGCGCTGTTTTCACAGGGGATTTAGTTCAAATCCTCGCGCACTTACCGGCCAGGTTGGTTCCAGCCAAACACATACACATGCAGCTTTGGCTAGACCCGCGTCAGTATAGGTTCAGAACTCTCCGACACGAGGTGACAAAAAAGGGAGGGTTTTGTGTTTTGTTCGAGTGAGCTATGACCACGTTCTGGATTTAGGAGACAGAAAATACCAAGGTGGAAGTGTCTGTGTGCGTGTGTGAATTTTGTTGTTGTCTTTTTTTTCTTTTCTCTCCTTTTTCTTCCCCTGCAGTTTTCTTCAGTAAGGATTGTGTGTGTGGCGGAACAACATGGGAGTAAGTGAAAACAGGAAATGTGTTTTCTTGTGAGGTGAGCAATGGTTTGTGTCTTTTTATCGATACTTCGAAGAAATCTTCATTTGATTGTGTGTGTGTGTGTGTGGTGTGTGTGTGTGTGTGTGTGTGTGTGTGTGTGTGTGTGTGTGTGTGTGTGTGTGTGTGTGTGTGTGTGTGTGTGTGTGTGTGTGTGTGTGGTGTGTGTGTGTGACGCGCGTGCGTGCGTGTGTTTGTTTGCTGTTGCTGTTGTTGTTGTTGTTGTTGTTTTCTCCTCCGCCCGTTGTAACCGCGCACAGCAGAATAAAGAGCGCTGTAAGTACACCACTTTGGTGGATATTCCAAATATGCTGTGTAAAGCTACAGTCACTCATTCAGAGTTGGATAAGACTAGAGCGCAGTGAAACTGGTCAGAAGCAGAAGATAGCGCTGTATAGTTGCCACTGTAAAGTCCTTGAGGACTCATTTCGAGAAGAGGCGCTCAGGTGTACATGTAACAATAACTTGATAAACAGACTGATACTATCAACACTGCGACAAGGAGTAGCAACACACGCAACACACACACACGCAACACTCACTACACACACACACACACACACCACACACCCCACACACACACACACACACACACACACACACACACACACACACACACACACACACACACACACACACACACACACACACACACACACACACCACACACACACACACACACACTCACACACACACACACACACACACACACACACACACCACACACACACACACACACACACACACACACACTCACAAACACAACACACACACACACACACACACACACACACACACACACACACACACACACACACACACAACACAACACACACACACACCACACACACACACACACACACGCACACACACACACACACACACACACACACACACACACCACACACACACACACACATTTCCCCATCCTCCTATCATACCAACGATCGTCAGATCATGACCAGTACGCGCAATCATTGACTTGAAAGGACTGAAAATGTCCCTCACCCTGTCTCGACCGACAGTCTAACTAGCGGTAGCTGCTTTCTTTTTAATTGACTGTAGCGCAGCACTCTAGTTCCCCTGTTAGTCGGAGTCGTAATTTAAACGACGTCTGCTCTGCAGAATGAGAGCCGATCAGCAGAATGAGAACTGCTCCACAGGCTGAGAAGGAAGTAGCAACAGAGAAAGGTGTTTACACGTGGTTTATGGACTCAGTGTTTACATGTTTATGAAATAATAAAGAAGCAGAAAGCAGAGTAAACAAAAGAAAGCATAGGCGTATTTATTTTCAAATGCGAGTTCTTCGTTCACGCGGTAATGGAAACTGAAATAACACTGCAGACAAAGTGCTTTTACGTTCGTCAGCATAGGCCTACTATTGGCAGTTGTCTCCGCTGCTCGGAGATTCAGCTAGAGCCGGGTGAGATTGTTTGTTTGTGTGTGTGTGTGTGTGTGTGTGTGTGTGTGTGTGTGTGTGTGTGTGTGTGTGTGGGTGTGTGTGTGTGTGTGTGTGAGTGTGTGTGTTGTGTGTGTGTGTGTGTTTGTGTGTGTGTGGTTGTTGTGTGTGTGTGTGTGAGTGTGTGGTGTGTGTGTTTTGTGTGTGTGTGTGGATGTGTGTGTGTGTGTGTGTGTGTGTGTGTGTGTGTGTGTGTGTGTGTGTGTGTGTGTATGTGTGTGTGTGTGTGTGTGTGTGTGTGTGTGTCCAGTGACTGCTGTCTAGCAGTACTAGTAATTAAAGCCGTACACGAGCACTGGTGGGTTTGAAGCCGGACTGAGTGAGGTGTCCGTGGTGATCGTCTCACCTCGACCTCCCTCAGTGCCATATTGCAGCCCAGTTACAATTGGTCTTATCAGTAACCAGACTGGGCCCAGTCATTATCACTCAGGCTAAAGACTAACATCGATCATATCATAATCCTCCAGGTCAGAACCTGGCTCAGTACATATTATACAAGCTTCAGGTAGTAAGTATTCATGAGTTTGCTCATTTAGGCTAAAGACTAACATCGATCATAGCATAATCCTCCAGGTCAAAGACTGACTCAGTACATTATCATACAAGCTTCAGGCTGACTCAGTAAGTATTCAGTTTACTCAGTGACCTCAGTCATTATTTTGTATACTTGACCCCTGCCATTACAGTATAGCTCCCCGAAAAGTAACATCAGTTATTATTACATTGGCTGAAGATACACACCGTAGTTATCTTTTAGGATGGAGACTTGCCTTCGTAATTATCATACAGGAGTTTTGTTGTTGCTGTTGTTAGGATTTGGTGTGGGTGTGTGGGTGGGTGGGTGGGTGGATGGGGGGTTGCGGGGGAGTGGGAGGGCTGTGTTTTTCTTTTTGTTTTGTTGTTGTTGTTGTTTTTGTTTGTTTGCTTTGAATCCAAGTAATTATGAAATCAGGCTTATCACTGACTTTACTAATTATCAATTACTTGTAGCCTGAACAGGCTTAATAATTATCACTCATACACATAAGCTCAAGACTGACCATAGTTATCAACATTACAGACTACAAGCTAATGGCTTTTTACAAGAGAAGCAGACTGGCTTTGTGCTTACAAGTTCAATGTTGCTTTATGACCACGGAGACCGTACGGACTATTAAGGATGGTGAGCCTAGGACGTCCACCTCGACTCCCACACGGCTTCTGAGCTCTGAAGTGCCGAAAGTTACCCGTCAAGCTATTGCTTCACGCGAGTTTGGCAGGCCCAAGTCGTCATAATTCCCTCTTAACCCCCTCCCAGTAAACATTTTAGATCTACGTTCTAATATTCCTGCACAGTGTCTGGAGTGACAAGGACGGTAGGACCACTAAAATGTCAGACCGGGTGGCCAGCTGCGCTGACGTGACCAGTATTTTTCTCTGTGAGATTTAGTGCCGCACCGCGTGATCCGTGTGTGCCGGCAAGGCTCGGGGCTGAGGTGTGAACGCATAGCATTCTGGATTAGTGTGGCGTTTACCTGTGCGGGTGTATAGCACAGTGGAACCCACTCGCCCAACCACCCACCCACCCGCCTGCTGACCCACACTTCTGCCTTAGCATTAGCTGTATGTCTTTTGGACCACACAGTCCCTACGTCATTTGGACCCATATTTTTTATTTTTTTTATTTTTTAAATATTTTATTATAGGATAATTGTATTTCGGCCTCTATAAACGGTACGGGTCAGATTTGACCTACGATGTAGGAACTGTGTAGTTCAAATTATGCATTTGTTTATTGTTGTTGTTGTTCTTGGTGTGTGTGTGCGTGCGAGCGTGCGTGCGTGCGCGCGCGCGCGCGCGCGCGCGTGTGTGTGTGTGTGTGTGTGTGTGTGTGTGTGTGGTGTGTGTTTGTGTGTGTGAGGGTTAGCAATAAAGAAAGAAAGAAAAGTCTGCGTGTGCATACTGACAAAAATGAAGAATATCTGACATTTTGAAGTGATAGCGTCAATATACATATATAGATGCAGTTCCGTATGTCTAGGGGTCATTATGAGACCACAACATACTTCGAAGGTTAAGACCATCCTAAAAATAAAATAATATAAATTAAAAGGAAAAAAAAGAGAGGAAAAAACAACAAACGAAGCAAATGTGGTTTTGGAAATTGTTCCTTAGTGAGGGGCTCGTTTACGTGGAAATGTGGACGGAAAACTTTCAGAGAAAGTGGTCCCACAAGAGGAGTAGTCTCTTACCGGAAAGGTCTTTCATCAAGGTGGTCTTTCGTTAGGGTGGTCTTTCGTTAGGGTGGTCTTTCATCAGGTTGGTTTCTCGGGGTGGTTTCTAATCAGGGTGGTCTCTTATCAGGGTGGTCTTTCGTCAGGGTGGTCTTTCATCAGAGTGGTCTCTCATCAGAGTGATCTCTAATCAGAATGGTCTCTCATCAGAGTGGTCTCTCATCAGGGTGGTCTTTCATCAGGGTGGTCTTTCATCAGGGTGGTCTCTCATCAGGGTGGTCTCTCATCAGGGTGGTCTCTCATCAGAGTGGTCTCTCGTCAGAGTGATCTCTAATCAGGATGGTCTCTCATCAGATTGGTCTCTCATCAGGGCGGACTTTCATCCGGGTGGTCTCTCACCAGAGTGATCTCTCATCGGGACGGTCCTTCGTCAGGGTGGTCTCTCATCAGGGTGGTCTTTCATAAGTGTGTCTTCTCATCAGGGCGGTCCTTCGTCGAGGTAGTCTCTCACCTGGGTGGTCTTTTGTCAGGGTGGTCTCTCGCCGTGGTGGTCCTTCGTCAGGTTGGTCTCTCATCAGGGTGGTCTCTCGTCAGGGGTTCCACTGTACGTCCTGCTGTCGCCCGGTACAAAGAGTCCTGCGTGTAAGCTTAGGCACCACGATTGTTGTAGCGGTGGTGGTGGTGTCTGCGGTAGTGGTGGTGGTGGTGGTGGGTGAGTGAAAGAGGTCCACATTCTGTTGAAAAATCACGTTTTCTTTTCACTCACGCCTGACGTCTGTAATGACGAACCGTTACGACATCTGTTCCTTTCAGAACGACTTCGCGGTCGGCAAACAAACCCTTGCGGCTCGGGACAAAGCAGGGAAACGGTTGCATACGCAAAAATCTCCAGGGACGTGTCTGCTGGATTGTTGAATCTGGGCTGACTTGGGGCGAAGGAGCGTAATTGCAAGAAGCTCTTTTCTGTACGCTGTTAGTTTAGCGCTGCTGGTCAACTGTGACGACGGTCAATGCGACCAGAAAAATTTGACGAGCTCGTCTTTTCGCCCACAACAGAGCTATTGGCGACAGACCATGCAGTCCTGCCAGTGAACTCCTGACTGGATACTTTCATTCTGAGGGACAAGACAGACCAATCCCGTCAGTGAACACCGACTGGATACTTTCATTCTGAGGGACAAGACAGACCAATCCCGTCAGTGAACACCGACTGGATACTTTCATTCTGAGGGACAAGACAGACCAATCCCCGTCAGTGAACACCGACTGGATACTTTCATTCTGAGGGACAAGACAGACCAATCCCCGTCAGTGAACACCGACTGGATACTTTCATTCTGAGGGACAAGACAGACCAATCCCCGTCAGTGAACACCGACTGGATACTTTCATTCTGAGGGACGCTTACTACGGGCACACCAGCCAGAACAGAACAGCAGCAGAATCCGAACAGAACATTATTTTGTGAAAGCTCTTCCTCGTGTGTGTCGACTGCCCGGAATAACGACAGAAGTTGCAGTGCCGTCAGTGAACTCCTGACTGGATTTTCTTTCCCATTCTAAGGGACAAAACTGGATACTTTCATTCTGAGGGACAAGACAGATCAGTCCCGACTGGATACTTTTATTCTGAGGGACAAGATAGACCAGTCCCAACTGGATACTTTCATTCTGAGGGACAAGACAGACCAGTCCCGTCAGTGAACTCCCAATGGATAATTTCATTCCGAAGGACAAGAAGTATCAGGTCCTTTTTGGACAGCAGTGTTAGGCCCTTCCTTTGAAAGGACGAGAAAGGGCAATCATCATCAGATTAACACGTGAATTTGTTTCAAAGTCCACGTTGTATACACTTCTGTGAGACGGGGTGGAGCGCATTAATATGTGGGATTTTTGTAGCGCCAACTGGAACCGAACTGAACCTTTTTTTTAGACATGCCTAACACTAACAGCCAGTTAGACGCTTACTACGGGCACACCAGCCAGAACAGAACAGAAGCAGAATCCGAACAGAACATTATTTTGTGAAAGCTCTTCCTCGTGTGTGTCGACTGCCCGGAATAACGACGACGGACTGACCTGCGTCATAATTATAAATATTCCCACGCAATGGACATACTGAACGCAACAGGATCGGAACCAAGCAGGGGTTTACTGGGGCACAAGTTGGATTTTTTCTCAGTCACAGCCCTTGTCATATACGTTGTGTGTCCGTTTTAGTTTTTTAGTTTTTTTATTCACTGTGGATTTAGTAGAATAGCGGTTTCGCTTTCATTCACTCACACAGCCAATTACGCACAAGGAGGCTCGGCTCTTAAACGAAAGAAGGAGGAGATCGCTGATAATAAAAGCAGTTTAAAAAAACAAACAAAAGAAAAACCTTCAACAAGAAGGACGTCACTGCGACAACAAGGACAAGGACAACGACAGCAGCAACGACTGAGGGACCGAAGATGGAGAACTCCTCGGTGTCCATCCACTCTCTCGACTCCTCGCCATGCAACCGCCCCTCCTACCACCTGCCGGTGAACAAGATCACCAGCAGCAGCGTGAGCGGCCAGGTGCGAGCGGCTCACTATCAGATGACACCGAGCAGCAAAAGCCTGATGAAGAAGAAAGAGCCAGAGTTCACGGCCGATAACCCCCAGCGCAGACGCAAGAGCAAGGCGAGAGTGGAGTCCCTTGAGGACCCCATGCACAGGCGCAAGGGCAAGACGAGTTCCAAGGGCGGGAGGTTCAAGTCGGCGCCAGGGGGTCAGCGGACGAGTTCATTGCTGAGCCACGGGGGGGGCGGGTTGCTGGACGGGGAAGAGGCTCGACCCCCCAGCCGTGTGTCCGGTGCCTCCAGCGTTTCCAGCAGACCCGGAAGTCGTCACCAGTGTTTTAAGGTCAGTGCGAGTGGGCATGGAGTTTCGGGGGTGGGGGTGAGGATGGGGTGGGGTGGGGGGTAGTTTAATGTTGCTTTACGTCCACAGAAACCATAAGGACTATTAGGGGCCAGGACGGCCACCTCGACTTTCACACAGCTCCTGAGCTCTGATGGGAGAGGACTAGGGATGTATAGGTGAAGGCTAATAGGGATGTATAGGTGAAGGCTAATAGGGATGTATAGGTGAAGGCTAATAGGGATGTATAGGTGAAAGCTAATAGGGATGTATAGGTGAAGGCTAATCGATTGACCTGCGTCCGTAATAAGCCTTGTGGTTTCTGTGGACGTTAAGCACCATGTTTACTTACTCACTAACGACCGACCGGAAAAAAATGGAGAGAAAAAGAAAGAAAACACTAACAAAGGGACTGACTGCATGGCTACTAATTTTGACTAACTGAACTGTCACCTACAAACGCACAGACTGAATGTCCGTGTCCGTTTGTCTGTCCGTCCGTCCAAACGTCTGTCTGTGCTTTTGGGCTACCTGCTTGTTGATATCCGTGCGTCTGGCTGTCTGCACGTCTGGCTGTCTGTCTATTGTCTATCTATCTGTCTGTCTTCGTGCTTTCCTTGCTATCGTGTGTTTGTGTTTGATATGTTTTTATGCTTCTCTCTCTCTCTCTCTCTCTCTCTCTCTCTCTCTCTCTCTCTCTCTCTCTCTCTCTCTCTCTCTCTCTCCTCCCCGCCCCCCCCCCCCCCCCCCCGCCTCTGTCTCTCTCTTTGCCACCTCTCTCCGCCTTTCTCTGTGTCTGCCCCCTCTCTCAGCCTCTGTCTCTCTGTGTGTCTCTGTCTCTGTCTCGCTGTGTGTGTGTCTCTCTGTCTCTCTCTCTGTCTCTGTCTCTCTCTCTCTCTGTCTCTGTGTGTGTGTGTCTCTCTCTCTCCCTGTCTCCCCCCCCCCCCTGCTTCTCTCTCTCTCTATGCCCCACTCTCTCTATCTCTCTCTCTCTCTCTCTGGGCCCCCCTCTATGTGTGCCTGTCTGGCTCTGGCTCTTTCTGTCTCTCTGTCTCTGTCTCTCTCTCTGTGTCTCTGTCTCTGTTTCTCTCTCTCCCTCCCCCCCCCCCCCCTGTCTCTCACACACAACACCTACTGATGACCACCATTTCTCTCTCTGTCCCTATCGCTCCTCTCAGTGGACAGAGGACAGCACCTTCTTGGTAAGTCCACCTCGCCGCTCACCTGTACTCTTAGCAACACTGCAGTGCGTGGCGTGACGTCACTGTGGCCTGAACTAATCCCGTAACTGGCTGCACCGTTTGACGGGGATTATAACGACCCATTAGTGGCCTTGCGCATACATACA
>JABMCL010002319.1:795000-802500 GCA_018857735.1 Alviniconcha marisindica
ACAGGCACAATGACAGGACAGACAGAGACAGAGCGAAAAGAATGACAAAGAAAAGAACAATAGCAACAGTAGATGTGCCTGGGTAAGTTGTGCAACGCGTTCTCGAATCCCTGTTCCACAGTCGAGGATCTGGAAAGGGGCTATTGGAGTCTGAAAACATCACCTGGACAGGGGCTATTGGAGTCTCAAGACATCACCTGGACAGGGGCTATTGGAGTCTCAAGACATCACCTGGACAGGGGCTATTGGAGTCTCAAGACATCACCTGGACAGGGGCTATTGGAGTCTCAAGACATCACCTGGACAGGGGCTACTGGAGTCCGAAAACATCACCTGTACAGGGGCTGTTGGAGTCCGAAAACATCATCTAAACAGGGGCTATTTGAGTCTGAAGACATCGTCTGAACAGGGGCTGTTGGAGTCTGAAGACATCACCTGGACAGGGGCTGTTAGAGTCTGAAGACTTCACCTGGACAAGGGCTATTGGAGTCTGAAGATATCACCTGGACAAGGGCTATTGAAGTCTGAAGACATCACATGGACAGGGGCTATTGGAGTCTGAAGAAGTCACCTGGACAAGAGCTATTGGAGTCTGAAGACATCACCTGGACAAGGGCAATTGGGGTCTGAAGACATCATCTGGACAGAGGCTACTGGAGTCTGAATACATCACCTGGACAAGGGCAACAGGGGTCTGAAGACATCACCTGGACAAGGGCAATTGGAGTCTGAAAACATCATTTAGACAAGGGCAATTGGAGTCTGAAAACATCACCTGAACAGGGGCTATTGGAGTCTGGAAATATCACCTGAACAGGGGCTATTGGAGTCTGGAAATATCACCTGGACAGTGGTAACCGGAGTCTGATTATATGACCGGAACAGGGTTTACTGACCGGAACAGGAGTTATTGGAGTATGAAGACATGGCCTGAACAAGGAATATTTGAGTCTAAAGACATTACCGGAACAAGGATTATTGGAGTCTGATGAATGGCCGGAACAAGGAATATTGGAGTCTTATGACATAGCCGGAACAAGGATTATTGGAGTCTGAAGACATTATCGGAACAAGGATTATTGGAGTCGGATGACATCACCTGGACAAGGTTACCGGTATCTGGTGACTGCACCTGAACAAAAGTTCCCGCAGTTTCACGACGGCGCCTGAACAAAGCTAGTCACTGAAACTGGAAGTGCGTTATATAGTTGGTGCTCAGTCAGTACGGGCGACCGAGTTGTTTTCGATCCATGGATTACTGGGTCACTTTCAGCGGTTACCCACAGGGCCACCACGCTGAGTTGTCACGTCCGTGGATGGAGTCTGCTCGATCACCGGAAGCAGATTCCGGAGTGGAGTTCTAAAGTTCCTCACGACAGAGTGTGTGTGATTTCAACGCTCCTAAACAACCACTATCGACTGACGTATAAGTGCCGGTCTTTTCTTTGTGATGGCTGGACATCGGAAACCACTTTGAGAGCAAACGGTAGCACAGACCGGAACAACGAAATAAAGCTTCTAATGACATGGGAGTCTGCCCTGGTTCAAATCTGGGGAACGATATACCCGAAATCGATGGAAGTCGATACCACCAGGATTTTGCCCTCGTTCTCTAAGCAGTTGTTTGCGATACACACGAGCTGAGCTGGGCAACATAATCTTTTCAAAAGACCTGAGTATCACGTAACGTTAGACTGGACCATGAGGGTTTGATTATTATTTACGAAGTAGGCTACAAGCTAGCATGTCAGTCGAGTGATGTTAAACTGCAACATATTACCGTGATACAAAAACTGTGTAGAGCACAGAGTGCAACACACGATAAAGAAGCAGTGCGAGGCAACACTTAATTCGCGTCGATTTTTG
The DNA here is from genome assembly GCA_018857735.1 of Alviniconcha marisindica. Lineage (NCBI taxonomy): Eukaryota > Metazoa > Mollusca > Gastropoda > Provannidae > Alviniconcha > Alviniconcha marisindica. The sequence goes on from JABMCL010002319.1 coordinate 796,867, forward strand.
CCGAACTTTCCATGTATTTGACTGTATTTATCGGCATCATCGTGCAATACAGGGCAACATATCACATCGATTTTTGCCGATTTTTCCATTTATAAGATTGTATTTATCAGCGTGATCGTGCAATACGGAACAACACTTCTCAAAGATTTTTGCCGAGTTTTGATGATGATGATGAAGTGATGCTTACTGTCCTCAGATGTCAATTGACATATCAGGGAGAAGCTGTGACCAATGCCGAAGCATGGTTCATTGTTGCTTTACGTCCACGGAAACCAGAAGGCTCGTTAGGACGGACAGCCCAGGACGGCCACCTCGACTCTCACACAGCTCCTGAACTATGAGCTGAATTTTTCATGTATCTGACTTTTTATCAGCTTCATCGTGCATCGTGCACTACGGGGCAACACTTCACATAACTTTTGCCGAATTTTCCATGTAACTGACTGTATTTAGCAGTCGTGGCAGTTTGAGCTGTTCCGGGTTGGACAGCCAAAACCAAGAAAGCTCGGTTCCGCGCGCATAGGCAGGCAGTAGGAGATAGAACCGTGGAAAGCTGGACATAAGCAGCTTGTTTCAGCATGAGTGAGTGGCGTGTCAACCCCGCTAGCCGTTATAGCCAGGCGGCAGTCCGGCAACGGAGATTGTGTGAGCGACGCCGTCGGTGGTAAACATCACCTGAAGCCTCGAGACAGACAGACAGACAGACAGACGCACGCACGCATGCACGTACTTATGCACACACATTCATATAGAGGAACAGGACAGACACACACATACACACACGCGCACATACATACACACACACACACACACACACACACACACACACACACACACACACACACACCACGCACGCACGCACGCACGCACACACACATTCATACACTTCTTTACAAGAACAGGACGTTTAAAGACCCCCTTTTCCCCTAAAAAACTAAAGGAGCAAGGAGAGTGACCCTTCCTCATTGCGAACTGCAGCGACCCCCCCCCCCCCCCCCCCACCCCCATGCGACTGCCCGAGCAAGGGGTCCTTCTCTCTCTCCGCATTGTGGACTACAGCGACAGTTGAGCGTACCCTCCCCCCCTCCCCCTCCACACACACACACGCACCTGACTGCCTCAGCAAGGAGACCCTGTCCCCATTTCAGACTGCAACAACAGTTGAGTGACCCCCGCCCCCCTCCCCCCCCCCCCCCCCCCATTCCCTCCGATCGCCTAAGCAAGGGGAACCTGTCCCCATTGTAGACTGCAGCAACAGTTGAGTGACCCCCACCCTTCTCCTCTCCCCCCCCCCCCCCCCCTTCCCCCCGATCATCTAAGCAAGGGGAACCTGTCCCCATTGTAGACTGCATCGACAGTTGGGTGACCCCCGCCCCCACTCCTTCCGCCTACCCCCCCCCCCTTCCCCCCCTACCCCGCCCCCTGACTGGCCAAGCAAAGGGACCCTGTGCCCATTGTAGACTGCATCGACAGTCGAGTGGTGTGGGCCGTGCCGCCAGTTCCGTCCGTCAGGTACTTGGCTAATGGCCGCTCTTGGTGGTGGTAGTAGTAGTGGTGGTGGTGGTGGTGGTGGTAGTGGTGGTTCCGACTGAACAGCGAAGTGGCTTTCTGCGGTGAATGGATTTGCAGGCGATGTGACACGGATGTGTTTCGCTGATAACATCAGCGTACGGCATGGTGTTGTGGAGGAGAATAATGCCTCTGTCCCGCTTGAGCTGTTCCATCAGTGCATGAAATACGAGATGGTGTGACAGAGTGTGTGTGTGTTATAATACTCTCTTTCTCTCTGTCTCTCTCTCTGTCTCTCTCTCTGTCTCTCTCTCTGTCTCTCTCTCTCTCTCTCTCTCTCTCTCTCTCTCTCTCTCTCTCTCTCTCTCTCTCTCTCTCTCTCTAAATCTCCGGTTCTGCTGTAAGAGTTCGGTGATTTGGATGGAAAAGTTAGGCAAGAGTTTCCGTGCGTCGGCGGTAGCGTAACAGTAGTAGTTGTTGTCGTTCTTCACCCCTCGTCGTGTATTTCACCGAGAACAACGTTTCGGGTGAAATGGACCCCACTGGGTTGGACACGTGTTACAGTAACGTGAGACACAACCTGCAGGTACAAAGCCAGGGACATATATCACACCATCGATCACCTGGAGGAAAGAAGCGTGCAAAGAGGGAAGTGGGTTTAAGTTTAATGTTACTTTACTTCACAAAGACCGCCGGTACGGACTATTAGGGACGGGAGCCCAGGACGGCCACCTCGACTTTCACACAGCTCCTGAGCTCTGAAGAGGAAGCACTAGACGATCAACGAGAGAGAGCTATCGTCAATCAGACGAACATTGAAACTATTTCACAGGCAGCATTTGGGAAACTTCCAAGAGACGGGGTGAAACGCATGTGGACTTTTCCGAGCGCGTAGATACCATCTTGAACTGAAGTTTCACAGTAACGACACAAACGACAAATCTTTCTGGAGAAATTTCCGGACAAATGATCGTGACGTTGTATAGCATATATTGTGCATACCCAACCCCACCCCTACCCCTACGCTCCCCATCTACCAGCGCCAACCACCCGCAGAGGACGTGGCTGTTGTGATATAACGGAAATCACAGGAACACCTTCTGGGACTCGGGACGCGAAGGTGCAGCACAAACAAGATAATAAAGGTGCACACAAGACAGCAACAGACACCGATTGCTGTTCTTTATTGTCGTGTTTTTTGTGATACTCCGTATTAGGGACAGAACCAGCTTTTTGTTTGTTTGTTGTTGTTTTTCCCGCCACAATGACCAATAATACGTGACTTCATCAGCAAGCCATCTCTGCCAGCTGCGCTATCGAGGAAAGGCTAACGCTCACTTCGGTTCAAAAAAAGAAAAGTGAAAACAATGAAGACGAGCCGTTTAAGTCAGTGCCGGGAAATTAATCCCGCCGTCTGGTGACACGGGCAAACAAAGGATAAGCATTCTCTTCAGCGATGTAAAGTAGACAGTACTAACGTGTCCCCTTTATGTTCTGTACGTGCTTGTATTACACTGTATTTTGGATCACGTGGCGTCCTTGAGAGCTAGGCTTCAGGTCAGCGGTACAGTTCGGTGCAGGTTAAAGTAAGAAATTTGCTTTTAAAGCCATTCAGCCAACATCGTAGTTCATAATCAGGACGAGAACGTTATAGAGCTGACTGACGTGCTTGTATTTTGTATTTTTTTATTTTTTTAACTTATTTTATTTATTTACTTGTTGTGTGATGTTTGCAGTTTACACACGATACAGCAGCGATGGCATGTAGATAATTCGCATCGAAGAGTTTGTTTCTCGGCACTTTTTTTCCCTTTCTGTCTCTGTGTCTGTGTCTCTGTCTCTCTGTCTGTGTCTGTGTCTCTGTGTCTGTGTCTGTCTGTCTGTCTGTCTGTCTGTCTGTCTGTCTGTCTGTCTGTCTGTCTCTCTCTCTCTCTCTCTCTCTCTCCTCTCTCCCCCTCTCTCTCTCTCTCTCTCTCTCTCTCTCTCTCTCTCTCTCTCCTCTCTCTCTCTCTCTCTCTCTCTCTCCCCCCCCCCCCCCCTCGCGTACGTTCAACTACTACATGATAATAAACATTCACGCGACTGGAAAGCAGTACTTGTCGTGTTGAGATAAGTTTTTTTTTTAAAGTAAAAAAAAAAATGATATACTGTATTCTGAGTCATCGATTCACTTGAGCGTGGAGAATTAACACTGGTCACCTTTCTTTGCTGGGCACCTTTCCTGACTTTGGTCGCTCGGAATGGTCACCTCCCTTCGTGCTTCTGTCCAGGTGGTTTATAATTCACCACGTGCTGCTCCTGCTCCAACTCTGTCAACGCATCGGTGTTTAACGTACATATAAACAAAAGAGATAGTAAAAGCTGGGCATTTTCCGACGGGAAGTGTTAGTTGACCAGTTCGATCAGTCTGGGTCTCCGTACAAACCGATTAAAAAAAAAAAAAAACTCTGTGACTACAGGGAGAGATCATTGCTGAGAGAAACTTTCAGATTTTGCATTGATACATCGAGCCCACGGTGCCTGTAGTGTGACGGAAACAGGCCTGTCGTGTAACGGCAAATCGCCTGTCGTGTGACGGAAACAAGCCTGTCTTGTGACGGAAAAAGTCGTCTGTGTGACGGAAACAAGCCTGTCTTGTGACGGAAAGAAACTTGTCGTGTGACGGAAGCAAGCCTTCTGTGTGACGGAAACAAGCCTGTCACGTGACGGAAGCAAGCCTGTCGTGTGACGGAAACAGACTTGTCGTGTTACGGAAACGAACTTGCCGTGTGACGAAAACAAGGCTGTCGTGTGACGGAAGCAAGCCTGTCTTCTGACGGAAAAAGCCGTCTGTGTGACCGAAACAAGCCTGTCTTGTGACGAAAACAAACTTGTCGTGTGACGGAAGCAAGCCGTCTGTGTGACGGAAAGAAGCCTGTCTTGTGACGGAAACAAACTTGTCGTGTGACGGAAGCAAGCCTGTCATGTGACTGAAACAGACTTGTCGTGTAACGGAAACGAACTTGCCGTTTGACGAAAACAAACCAGTCGTGTGACGGAAGAGAGCCTGTCGCCTGTCGTGTGACGGAAACCTTAAGTGCGTCGGAAAACAACGGCTACATGTGTGACAGAAACGAGCCTGGCGTATATTGGAAATAGGCCTGCTGTTTGACGGAATAAAGTGTGTTATGACGGAAACAAGCCTGTGGTTGAATAGAAACAAGCCTGACGTTTGACGCAAATGACACGCCTATCGTGACGGAAACTAATTCTGTCGCGTAATGCAATCAGTCATGTAGTGATGATGACGAATGAAAATCTACATATAGTGTGATAATTTATATGTAGTGTGATGGAAACAAAGTCATTGGAGTGACAGAAACAAAGCCTTAGTGTGACAAAAAGAAGCCTTTGGTGTGGCGGAGACGAGCCTCTAGTGCAATGAAAACTGTCCTGTGCTGTGACGGAAACAATTAAGCCAGTGTTGTATGACGGAAACAAAGCCTGTAGTGTGACGGAAACTAACCTGGGATGGGACGGAAACAAGCCAGTGTTGTGTGACGAAAACAAAGCCTGTCGTGGGACGAAACAAGCCAGTGTTGTTTGGCTGAAACAGGCCTGTAGTGTGACGGAAACAAAGCTTGTAGAGTAACGAAAACAAAGCCTGTAGTGTGACGGAAACAAAGCTTGTAGAGTAACGAAAACAAAGCCTGTAGTGTGACGGAAACAAAGCTTGTAGAGTAACGGAAACAAAGCCTGTAGTGGGACGAAAACAAAGCTTGTAGAGTAACGGAAACAAAGCCTGTAGTGGGACGAAAACAAAGCTTGTAGAGTAACGGAAACAAAGCCTATAGAGTTGTTTGGCTAAAACTGGCCTGTCGAATGACGGAAACGAAGCCTGTATTGTGACGGAAACGAAGCCTGTAGTGGGACGAAAACAAAGCCTGCTTTGTGACGCCGAAAACCGGCCATTAATATTAATTTTGTTCGACGGAAACCAGCTTGCTGAGTGAGGAGGGTGCGAACCACCACGGCCCTGGTGAAGAATGGCCAGCTACTACGTTGGGACTCGAACCCTGACGCTGGAGAAAAGCGTGTTCCGCAGACACCGGGCCCGCTGCAACAGGGCCAAGTCTGCCCCCAAGG
>JABMCL010002319.1:812500-827500 GCA_018857735.1 Alviniconcha marisindica
TCGTGAACAAGAAGAGAGTGTGACTAAAACGTCCCTGTGCAGTGTCAAAGAAGCGCGGAGGTGAAAAATGTAATTGTATCAGTGACAAAACGTTGATGAGACCGAGTTTTGTGTGTTAGAGTCAGGCGAAGTCGGGATATAGCCTCAAGACTGTGTGGAAAGTTTTGTGTGGCAGTCCGACGAGGGGAAGCCGCAAGATTGTTTGGAGTTGTATGTGGCAGTCAGACAGACGAGGAGAAGACAATATCTTGTGGAAGGTTTGTGTGGCAAAGTCAGACAGAAGAGAAGACGACACAAAATTCTGTGGAGAGTTTTGCGTGGCAGAGTCACAGACGAGAAGAAACCACAAGGTTCTGTGGAGCGTTTTATGTGGCGAGGACGAGATTCCGAGAGACGTGGACAACGAACTCAAGATTCTGTGGAGAGTTTTGTGTGGTAGAACCAGACTGACGAGAAGACAAACGTTTTGGGCCGAGTTCTGCGTGACAGAGACAGGAGAGGAGAATACACAAGATTCTCTGGAGAGTTCTGTGGCCCGAAACCATGGCGTTTTCTATGTATGCTAAAAAGGAACCGGTGAAGGTTCGCAGGCGTGTGAGTATTCCCGTCACTCCCTTTGTCCTTTCAGTATAATTTATATAATGATGAGTAAATTACGAAGATAGGGATTTAGAACTCGGAGACCTTTTAACGAACTGACTACAAATGCGAGCAAGAGTTTAGACGGTTGTCATCCTCTGCATGTATTTCTTAAGGACAAATATAGGTATTTGGAACTCACAGACAGACTCCTTAATGAGTTCATATTGAACGTAAGGATTTTGAGTTCCTAGACTCATTAAGTACTGAGGTACGAACGTTAGAATTTAGAGCTTTATTCGAACGTAATACTTTAAGTACGAAGGTAAAACTGTAGATCTGAACGTAAGGGCTTACATCTCCTACACTCATTTATGAGTACGGACGTCAGATTTAGAGCTTTATTCTAACGTAAGAACTTAGGGCTCGACTCCTTGATGAACTGATTACGAACGTAACTTTTCAGAGCTCGATCTTTAACTTTGATGAATTTATTACGAACGTAAACATTTAGAACTCTTTGACTTTTCGATGAGTTATCCACGACAGTTTTCCTAGACTCCATTTTGCCCCTTTGCTGGGTGTAATTGTAAGGCGCGGGTATTCCTAGTCTCCTAAGGCCCCAGTGACTTAGCCACGTCCGGCAGTGAAACAAACGTAAGGTCAGTCCGGGTCCCGGCCGGCATCGACTCCATTGTCTGAGCTCCAGAATGATTTGATAACGAGAGTCAATATTTGTGCCCCTGCGCTCCTATTGTTTTCCAAAGACTTAATACAAAGCACGAAACGCCGGCAGGCTTATCCCTCTCTATTGTTCCTCCGGGATTTCCGCCACTGGCTCAAGTGTTTGGTGTTTGTGGCAACACGCCTCCTCCACCTGACCGGAGGATCCGGTGAACTGGCTACTGTTCAGTTCAGGTCAGTTCAAGATGGTATCTATGCGCTCTAAAAAGCCCGTATGTGTTCCAACCCTGTCTCTCAGAAGTGAAGTAAGTAAACATGGTGCTTGACGTCCACAGAAACCATAAGGCGTATTAGGGACGAGGAGAAGGGGGGGGGGAGCGGTATGGAGGGGGGGGGGGGGGGGGGGGGGGGAGAGGGAGTTTTCCCAGCGTTGCTTTTAAACAGTTCCAACGTTCGCCTGATTGACAATAGCCTTTTTCCCCATCCTTTCACGAGTGATCGTCGAACGCTTCCTCTTTCTATGCCCCTCTCCCCCAGGCGATCGATGGTGTGGTGTCCTTGGCTTTGTGCCCGCATGTAATGTCTCAAGCGCCTCAACACTTCAGATTTTCCGAGACGCAAGCTACTTGTGATGGTTGTTCTTTACCGCCAGTCTCTGCACAGTGATTTCCCTTCACTCCGGCATGTACGGTGCAGTACATCCACATGTCAAACATTGACAAATGCTAGTTTGGGCTTGACATTCCACTTAGCTGATAGAGTCTATGACGATGCTAGCGTAATAATTGTGCGATCTGACTGTCACCTGGCACTGACCACGAGAAAGGACGTGGGCAGTAGGCCTACACAGGGCGAAGGAGGGAAGGGGGTCGGGAGGGTGGGGGAGGCGGGGGAGGGGAGGGGGGGGGGCAGCGTAAACTTTCATCATCATTGTTGAAGGCAGCAGGGGAGCTGTAAGAGTGTGTGTGGGGGTGAGGGGGGGGGGGGGAATCTAAATCGCGTTGTTAGCCACTTGAGTGTCAACTGAAGAAGAGGAAGAAGAGTGAAAAAAGGAAGGGATGGGACGGGAGTGAGGGAGAGGAAAGGAAGAGGAAGAGGAAGAAGAAGAAGTAGACGACTTAGTTCATCAGTATTCGGATTCTAACGTCCTGTCAACTGCGCAGGCTCAGCTCGAGACGATAACGACGACAGTAACGAAAATGAACAACAACAGCATTACACAGGAACACAGACAAAAGAGAACCGGCAGTAACAAAAACGCCATTGTACTGTGAAAACTTAATTCTCAAGGAGACATCGCGGTAATATCCACGGACAGTGTCAACACCATTTTGGGTCACAGTTGTCATCAAAATCACTCAAACAGATTCAGACCTAGCAAATGAAGCCCAAATTTGCAACAATAAAGTGAGTTTTATCATAGTCATGTCTTTATGTATGCACATGCTCAGTATGCGATCGACTGTCTTGCCGACATCGACACCGAGGAAGGGTACACGTCGTTACTCGGGAACTAGGTTAAACGTCAAAGGAGCAATTTGCATAATTATATTGAAAGACACAAGTACGACAAAGCTCAGTTTTGTTGCAAAATATGGCCTCATTCGCTAGATGCGAACCTGTTTGAATGATTCTCTTATTATATATCTGTGACCCAAGCACGAAAAGTTCAGTTTTGTTGCAAAGCATGGCCTCATTCGCTAGATGTGAACGTGTTTAAATGATTCTCATGTTATATCTGTGACCCCAAATGGCGTTTAAACTGTCCCAGGAATTTCCCAACGCCTCCTTGGATATTACCGATAGGCTATCGCACACGAAGGCCGAAGGACAAGAAACGCGTGACTTAAATTTTGCACTACCTTCGTCCTTGGTCCTTCGCCGGGCGAGTTCACCTCTTTGTAGGTCAGTGTCAACCCGCCGCGATAAGCTGATCAGGTGTGGTCAAGTGTCCATGCAGCTACTGGGTACAGTGGCAGCTACCGTGCTGTCTATCGGAGGTGTTTACATTCTCTAACGGATTGTCATCCTCTGCTTGTGAAGTTATGGGCTATCTATCGGTGGTGTTGATTGGATGTTTACCTTTCTTCTCTAACGGTTGTCATCCTCTACTTGTGAAGTTATCGCTAGAGTTTTTCCGTGTCAGTACCATCCTTTGCGTAATATCAAAATCACACAGATCGGATGTTGATCGGATGTTTACCACCTCTTATGGTTGCCATCCTCTGCTTGTGAAGTTATCGCTAGAGGTCCCCGTGTCAGTATTCTTGTTGGTGTACCATTCTTTGCGTATCATCAAAATCACATATATTGGATGTTGATCGGATGTTTACCATCTCTAATGGTTGCCATCCTCTGCTTGTGAAGTTATCGCTAGAGGTCCCCGTGTCAGTAATCTTGTTAGCTTACTATCTTTTGCTTATGGTCTACTGATGGTTACGGTCCTTTCTTTACGGTCCACTGTTGGTTACGACGACGCTTTGCTTTACTGTACTGGTCTGCTGTTGGTTATGGTTTTTCGCTTATGCTGACTGATGGTTATGGCCCTTTTGCTTTGGTCTGTCTGCCGTAGTATAATGAACCGTTGTTTATGGTCTGATGTTGCCAAAGAATCGTTGGTTATGGTGTATCAATGGTTATTGTCTTTTGGTTACGATACTTGGCTTATATATCCACAAGCCTCTTGCGAGCACTCATATTATCTGTGTTGTTAGAGAACATTCATTTACATACAAATTCTAAATAATGACACAATACTCAGGTAATGAGAACATTATCAAGCCTGTGAGTCGTATTTGTGCGATGCGCTCTTGTACAGACACTCCTATTATCTGTGTTGTTAAAGAACATTCATTTACATACAAATTCTAAATAATGACACAGTACTCAGGTAATGAGAACATTATCAAGCCTGTGAGTCGTATTTGTGCGATGCGCTCTTGTACAGACACTCCTATTATCTGTGTTGTTAGAGAACATTCATTTACATACAAATTCTAAATAATGACACAGTACTCAGGTGATGAGAACATTATCAAGCCTGTGAGTCGTATTTGTGCGATGCGCTCTTGTACAGACACTCCTATTATCTGTGTTGTTAGAGAACATTCATTTACATACAAATTCTAAATAATGACACAATACTCAGGTGATGAGAACATTATCAAGCCTGTGAGTCGTATTTGTGCGATGCGCTCTTGTACAGACACTCCTATTATCTGTGTTGTTAAAGAGAACATTCATTTACATACAAATACTAAATAAAGACACAGTACACAGGTAAATGAGAACATCAACAAGCTTGTGAGTCGTATTTGTGCGATGCGCTCTTGTACAGACACTCCTATTATCTGTGTTGTTAGAGAACATTCATTCACATACAAATACTAAATAACGACACAGTACACAGGTAAATGAGAACATCAACAAGCCTGTGAGTCGTATTTGTGCGATGCGCTCATGTACAAACACTCTTATTATCTGTGTTGTTAGAGAACATTCATTCACATACAAATACTAAATAAAGACAAAAGTACACAGGTAAATGAGAACATCAACAAGCCTGTGAGTCGTATTTGTGCGATGCGCTCATGTACATACTTGCTAAGAAAGCATAACACTAACAGCGGACGCACATAACTGTATCTGAACAATCTCGCGCCTCTTTCGAGATTTTTTAAATCTCAGAAACATGTTCTAGCTTTCATTGTCCTGTCTCAGTGCATGTTCCCTGTTATTTCAAACGCAAGCAGCACAACAAGGGTAGGGCTTAATCGGTAGCAAGCTAATATTGACACACGGTCTTCAAACAGCACTGACTGGCTGACTGACTGACCTCAGGCACTTTACACGAGTTGATTCTGTTTTGTTGTTGTTGTGTGTTTGTGTGTGTGTGTGTGTGTGTGTGTGAGTGTGTGTGTGTGTGTGTGTGTGTGCGTGCGTGCGTGCGTGCGTGCGTGCGTGCGTGCGTGTGTGCGTGCGTGTGTGTTGTTGTTGTTGTTTTGTTTGTTTTTTGCCCGCCACTGTACTTCCAGTGTATAGGGTGGTGGAGAAGAGCAACTGTAATAACCAACCTGTGGGGTGACTTGGTGCCCGTGCGCGTAGGGCAAGGAAGACGGAAAAGAAAAGAAGAAAGAAGGAGAAAAACAACGTTCACACAGAACCCCTTCCCAGCACACAGAGAGAGGGGGGGGGGGGGGAGAGAGAGAGAGAGAGAGAGAGAGAGAAGAGAGAGGAGAGAGAGAGAGAGAGAGAGAGAGAGAAGGAGGGAGAGAAAGAGAGAGAGGGGGAGGAGGGGCGGGAGAGATCAGAGAGATAGACAGAGACAGTGACGTGCCGGTGTGCTTATGGCAAGGAAGAAGGGACAGAAAAGCTAGAAGGAGGAAGAGAGAGAGAGAAGGAGGGAGAGAGAGATAGACAGAGACAGAGACGTGCCGGTGTGTTTATGGCAAGGAAGAAGTAAAGGAAAAGCGAGAGAAAAAGAGAGGAACAAAAATGTTTTACACAGAACCCTTTTCCAGCAGAGAGAGAGAGAGAGGCAGACAGACATACCAGGAGAGCAAGAGAGAGATAGAGAGTAGCGGACATACCAGGAGAGAGAGAGAGAGAGAGAGAGAGAGAGAGAGAGAGAGAGAGAGAGAGAGAGAGAGAGAGAGAGAGAGAGGTAAGTTGTGTATGCTGTCAGTAGGAAAGCTGAAAATGACTTTCAAGGAAGGTGGCAGCTCCAAGCGGAGGAGTGAGGCGGGGTACAGGTGGAGGGCGTGTGTGTGAGTGGTTCTTGGACTAGTCGTTTAAGGATATATATATATATAGAGAGAGAGAGAGAGAGAGAGGGGAGGAGGGGGGGGGGAGAGAGAGACGATGAAAGGTTCAATGGACTGAGGTTGGAAGGATGGGCGACATGATGAGCGGTCCACTGGCCTACGCCTTTGGTGTGAGGTGCGGACATTGAAAGGTTCAACATCTGGGACCTCTCTTGTGAAGGATGGACATTGAAAGGTTCAACAGCTTGGGCCTGTGGTGTGAAGGGTGGACATTGAAAGGTTCAATTGCTTGGGCCTGTGGTGTGAAGGGTGGACACTGAAAGGTTCAACAGCTTGGGCCTGTGATGTGACGGGTGGACATTGAAAGGTTCAACAGCTTGGGCCTGTGGTGTGAAACGTGGACACTGAAAGGTTCAACAGCTTGGGCCTGTGATGTGACGGGTGGACACTGAAAGGTTCAACAGCTTGGGCCTGTGGTTTGCAGGGTGGACATTGAAAGGTTCAACAGCTTGGGCCTGTGATGTGAAGGGTGGACACTGAAAGGTTCAACAGCTTGGGCCTGTGGTTAGCAGGGTGGACACTGAAAGGTTCAACAGTTTGGGCCTGTGATGTGAAGGGTGGACACTGAAAGGTGCAACAGCTTGGGCCTGTGGTTAGCAGGGTGGACATTGAAAGATTCAATAGCTTGTCCTGTGGTCGAAAGGGTGGAGGTTAAAATGCTCAGTCGACTGAGACCCCAAAAGGCCAGTTAGTCACGTCCTGTTTGTAAAAGTGATTGCCGCTCTCGACTACAAAGTACGTCCACCTTTTTTCTTCTGCTTTACGCATGGCGGTGTTCCGTGTTTGGCTGGGCCAGCGGTGTTTATTTCCTGCTAATGGTGCATACTTATGTTTTACGATGCAGGTATTACTCTCTGGGTGGTATTCACATTTCGCTCACTTGTTGTAAAATGGCCAAGGGGTTCTACACATGAGAGTGATCGGCTAATATTGCTCATAGTGGGTAGTGGGAGGGAGATGGGGGGAGGAAGGGGTGGTAATGGGAGGGGAGGGGGGGAGGAGGGGGTGCAGGTTCGTATCCTACTTCTCAAATGGGGTTCGATGGTGTAGTTTGTTTTCCAATCTGCCGGAGAAACAGGATTGTTGTTGTTGTAGAGTTCACCAGCTGAACATTCTGGGAGTTACCCGGCATATGCGATTGTACAATGACAACTACATTCCATAGGGTGAGAGGATTGCATGTGTGACCGGTTTTTGTACTCTCTCTCTCTCTCTCTCTCTCTCTTCCTCTGTGTGTGTGTGTGTGTGTGTGTGTGTGTGTGTGTGTGTGTGTGTGTGTGTGTGTGCAACGTCTCTCGAATAATGCCATCGCAAGCTATGTCGAAAGTATCGAACACCATCGAAAGCTTTAAGGTATAGATCTAACATGCAGGCAGAATAGCGAATCCGGATGTGAGGCGCGGGGTTCCGCTGTGGCATATAATAACGTTTCGGGATCAGACCGATCGAGGATAAAAAGTCTAAATTTGTCAAGAAAAGAAGAGGAGAGAGAGAGAGAGAGAGAGGGGGGGGGGGGGGGGGGAGCGGTTTAGTAGTTGTTGTACATACTAGCGCTGGACGCACTCTCTAGTCGAAATAGGAATTGGATATGTCCACATTTTGTGGAATAATAACGTTTCGGAATAAGACCGTTCGCGGATAAAGAGTGGAAAGTTGTGAGAAGAGAGAGAGGGGGGAGGGGAGGGGGGGAGCAGAGGGGAAATGGGGGAGAAAGGAAAGGGGGGGGGGGGAAGGGGGAAGGAGGTTTAGTAGTTGTTGTACATGCTAGCGCTGGACTCACTCTCTAGTCGAAATAGAAATTGGATATGTCCACATTTTGCGGAATAATAACGTTTCCGAATCAGAGCGTTCGCGGATAAAGAGTGGAAAGTTGTGAGCAGAGAGAGAGAAGGGGAGTGTGTGTGGGGGGGGGGGGGAGCAGAGGGGAAAGGGGGGAGAGAGGAAAGGGGGAGGGGGAGGGAGAAGAAGGTTTAGTGGTAGATGTACATCCTAGCGCATGGTCACTCTCTAGCTGAAATAGAAATTGGGTATGTCCACAGTTTGTGGAATGATAACGTTTCGGAATCAGACCGTTCGACGACAAAGAGTGGAAAGTTGTTTAAGAGATAGGGGGAGGGAGGAAGGGGGGAAATGGGGGATGGGAAGAGGGGAAGAGGCTTAGTGGTTGTTGTGCATGCTAGCGCAGGGCTCACTCTCTAGTTCAAATAGAAATTAGGTATGTCGATACGATGCACACCTGCGAAGCACCGTATGCATAGAATGGAGAGTATTCTAGGCTGCTGGGCTGGAAATATGTGCCAGTGGGAAGCATTCTCCTTTTTTAGAACGAATTTTTTTAACAACTGTCTCCATACATACTGAAAGGACAGGCGAGACGTTGAATAATTCAATGACTGACTAGCCCTTCTTTGTTGAATGCATAGATATATACTGTTTATTTTATCTCTTTTATTTCTCCCTTTGTAGAACGAACACGTATCAACTGTCTCCATACATATGTACTGAAAGGACAGCAGAGACGATAAAAATTTCAAAGACGGACGGACTGGCTCTCCTTTTGTGAATGTATAGAGACACGGTTTATTTTATCTCTCTTGTGTTGTTTGCATTCTACGTCAGAGTTATGGTAGGCGAATCAGGTCAGTCTTTGCCGTTGTGTCCATTGTATTGCGTGTTTTCCCCAAGATAACCCCTCTCCAACCCGCTTTCTTCATTTTGCCGTCAAGGTTCAGATGTGCATACGTTTTTATTAGATCTCATGGGTCAAATCGACAGACGAGGCGACAGTCACGTCATGAATAAGATCAGCAAGTTTTGTTTGTTTTTTAATTTTATTTTAGCTTTTTGTCGCTTGGGGCTAGAAATCAAAAGCAATTGCATATATATACATACATATTCCTACATATTAAATTGAAGCCCTCTCTCTCTCTCTCTCTCTCTCTCTCTCTCTCTCTCTCTCTCTCTCTCTCTCTCTCTCTCTCTCTCTCTCTCTCTCTCTCTCTCTCTCTCTCTCTCAGCAGTTTAATAAGGACTACTTGTTAGGCAGGTTTTTGACTACACCTAAACTACAATCCTTGTAGAATAAAGTTTTCGAGTTCGAGTTCGAGTTCGAGTTCAAGTTCGAGTTCGAATTCTCTCTCTCTCTCTCTCTCTCTCTCTCTCTCTCTCTCTCTCTCTCTCTCTCTCTCTCTCTCTCTCTCTCTCTCTCTCTCTCTCTCTTATATTGAGCGATATTTTTGGGCTAAACATAATTATTTGATGGTACGAGGGTACAGACTCATGCATTTATGATGTATGCTTGAACGTGTGTGCCGATAGATATATATATGTATGTGTGTGAGTGTCTAGCCTGCAACTGTGCTGATATATGTATGTATATCATGTATTTAATATATTTTATGCTGATGTGTAAAAATACGTATTAAAAAAGAAATAAAAAGAAATAAAATTTAAAAAAACGCTCAGTATTCTTCAGTCTCAGCTCTTTAAGAAAGGTTTCAAGAAAACCGAAAATTTTGAACACATTGAGGTGTTACCGAAAATCGAATTTTTTAAAACACATTGAGGTGTTAGTGTTGTTTTTATTTACTCTAGACAATTTAAAAAGGGAAAAAAATCTTCGCCGTTAATGACGAGAACGTGACCCCCCTTTTTGCAGACAATAAGCCGTGCCAGCAGCAGAAGGTCGCAGGCAGACAGCGCGCAGTCCAAGCTAGCGGAGAGGGGTCAGAGCTCGGGCAGCGACAGCGAGAATGAAGACAACAGAACGCGAACCTCAGACCTCGACAACATCGCCACTGACATCAGCGACGAGAAAGCCTGGGACACAGACCTTGAGCAAGACGGTGAGTTGTTGTCTGATGTCGTGTTTAAAGAGAAAGATGGTGAGTTGCTGTATGATGACGTCATGTTGAAAAGTGACGTCATCATAGGCCTTCCGTGAGATGGTCAGTTGTTGCTTTCATCCAGGAGTGCCCGTGGGAAAATTCTGATCATTAGACGGAAATAGCCACTATATCCACTGAGCTAACGGGGATCAAATTGCTGTTTTTTGTTGTTGTTTTTATGACTTGTATGAACAGTGATGCTCGCACTGGCCTTCCGTCAGTGTTCAGGAACTGTGTGAAAGTCGAGGTGGCCGTCCTAGGCTCCCCGTCCCTAATTGTCCTTAGTATGGTCTCTGTGGACGTAAAGCAACATTGAACTGAACTCAGGAGCTGTGTGAAAGCCAAGGTGGCCGTCCTAGGCTCCCCGTCCCTAATAGCCCTTGTGGTTTCTGTGGACGTAAAGCAACACTGAAGAAAATAAAGATGGCCTTCTGACAGAGCTCAGGAACTGTGTGAAAGTCGAGGTGGCCGTGCTGGTCCACAATAGTCCTTAACATGGTCTCTGCGGACGTAAAACAACATTTGAAGAAGAATGGCCTTCCGAAAGACGGTGAGATGTTGTTTGCTGACGTAGTAAAAATAACGGTGCTGATAGCATCGGCGTTTAGCCAGAGAATGAGGTGTTGTCCGATGATGTCGTTAGAAATAACTGATGTCAGCATCAGACGAACATAGAAACTGTTTCAAAGGCGACACTGGTGAAACTTCTGAGAAACGGAGTGGAGCGCATATGGGATTTTCCGAGCGCAGAGATACCATCTTGTTCTGAACTGAGCTGAGCTGAGCATCGGCCTTGTGCAAGATGGCGAGATGTTGTCTGGTGGCGTCGTCAGAGATGGCAATGATGCCAACATCGGCCGGCCGTAAAGTACTGAGTTGTTGATTACGTGGTTAGAACGATGTGGACGTCACCGATGGTATGAGGTTGGAGGTGAACCGTGAGCAAGTTGCTGAGTAAGTGCTGTTGTCGTCATTGCGATTTTTGTTGTCTTTTTGTTAGAAATGTCCATAAAGACGCGGCTTTAGATGTCTGCTGGCTGAACTTCCGCTTGAGCGCATGTTTTACATCTGCACCAGTGGAATCATTTACCTGACCCGCCCGCTCCCCTTCCCCTGCCATTCGTACCTGCGTAGGACCTCCGTTTACTCAATGCAAAACGACAGCTTAATCCCTGGACGGAATGATTGATTTAGTTTTTCGTTTACTCGCTTGGTCGGTTAGTTATATGTAACCGAGTGAGTCAGGCGCAGTGAGTTTGTGTGTGAATGAGAATATGAATATGAAAAGAATATGAAATCCTGCGTGTAAGAGCTATAGATAAGGTGAAATTAACTATGTGTATGGATACATATACAAATGCACGGTTGGTTTTGCCACTGCAAATAAACGTATCTTTTTGAAAATATTTTTTTTATATAGTTTTGTTTACATTTTTTGGTGTAACTTGATGATCTATGCTTTAACCTTGATAACTGTAAGATCAGTCTAATATCACTCATGTGAAAAGACATTAAATAAAAAGGAAGAAGAAGACTGTGGCTCGGTGAATAGCACCATATAATAGTTAAGTTATCTAATATCGTGGTTGTTTGTTAAATGGTTGACTGAATTATCTATTATTTATTATTATTATTATTGTTATTGATTAAATGAGTGATTGACTGACTGATTTTTCAATCGGTCCTCAGACGCGCCGGCGCCTTTTGACCACAGTGGAAAAACCGCCTACGTAGAGGCATGCAAGCGGTTGGGGGTGATCCCTGCGTCATACTTCTTACGTCACATGCACGACAAGCAGCTGGACATGAAGCATCACGGCCTGGCCGCCCCGGGGATGAAGGCCATAGCCATGGTGTTGATGGTGAGTTGACGTCATCGGTGTACGACGTGACCAATACGACGTCACTTTAATGATAGCCTTAGCTACCGTGTTAATGGTGAGTTGACGTCGTCGGTGTGTTACGTCACCATTATGAGGTCACTTTAAAGATGGTCATAGCCACTGTGTTCATGGTGAGTTGAAGTCATCGATATGGTACATTATCATTATGACGTCACTTTAATGAGGTACATAGCCACCGTGTTCATGGTGAGTTGAGGTCATCGGTGTGTTACGTCACCATTATGAGGTCACTTTAATGAGGGTCATAGCCACCGTGTTCATGGTGCGTTGACGTCATCGGTGTATGGCGTCATCATTATGTTGTGGATATCGATGAGGGAGGGCATTATAGCCACTGTGTTGACGGAGAGTTGATTGGACTGATACAGGACGTCATCATTTTGACGTCACTTTGATGAGGGTGATAACCACTGCGTCAATGGTGAGTTGGCGGCATTGGTATTGGCGTCATCATTATATCCTCACCCTGCTGAGGATGATGGCCACCGTGGTGGTGATGAATTGACCTTCATCTGTATGCTACGTCACCTTTATGACGTAACTTTAATGAGGCCGGTAGCCAACAAATTGATGGTTGGTGTGTGTGTGTGTGTGTGTGTGTGTGTGTGTGTGTGTGTGTGTGTGTGTGTGTGTTGTGTGTGTGTGTGTCCAGTATCACCATTTTGACGTTAGACTTGTCTAACAACTGGCTAGGTTATGATACACGTCTAACGTTGTGCGTGGGTTTTGTTGTTGTTTGACAGTCCAACACGACCATTCTGACGTTAGACCTGTCTGACAACTGGCTAGGTTATGAAGGCGGGCTGGCTGTCTGCGACATGCTGAAGGAAAACTGTTTTATAACAGATTTGGTATGTTTCTTCCCCTCTCTCTTTGTCTACATGCATGCGTGTGTGTGCATACGTGCATGTGTGTGTACGTGCGTGTGTGTGTGTGTGTGTGTGTGTGTGTGTGTGTGTGTGTGTGTGTGGGTGTGGTGGGTGGTGGGTGGGGGTGGGTGGTGGGTGGGGTGGTGCCTCGGGGTGTGTGTGTGTGTGTGTTTTTGTGTGTGTGTGGGGTGTGTGTGTGTGTGTCTGTCTTTTCCTGTCTGTCTGTCTGCTCTGTCTGTCTGTCTGTCTGTCTGTCTGTCTGTCTGTCTGTCTGTCTGTCTGTCTGTCTGTCTGTCTGTCTGTCTGTCTGTCTGTCTGTCTGTCTGTCTGTCTGTGTGCGTGCGTGCGTGCGTGAGTCTGTGTATCTGTGTGTTACACATGCGTACATGCGTGTATTAGTTGGTGTGCGTCGAATAACCATTTGCTAGGAATTGTCTTCGGGGATCGAAATATTAACTTTTGTCCGGCGGAGGGGCGGGCGTGTGGGGGGGGGGGGGGGGGGAGGGGGAATAAAAGGATGTATGTGTGGAGGTGGAGGTGGGACAGTAATCTTTACACCTGCTCCAGATGGACCTAGCGGTTTATGCCCACTTTGTGTAAACACTTTCCGGTCTTGATCATTATCAACTGTCGTCCTTAATTATAGTGTTAGTATCAAAATAAGGACTGTTTTGCTGTGACTTAAAGAATAATTACGACTTGCAGAACCTCTCGGACAACCGCCTGAACAGATGTGCCGCGGAGCTGTGCAAAATTCTCTCCGTCAACGACACGCTCAGGAGGGTCATCCTTGCCGGTCAGTGGTCAGCAAGCAACCCAGCAACCAGTCAAGATACCAATCAAGCAGTTACTTAAGTGTGGTGCGTGCGTGCGTGCGTGCGTGCGTGCGTGCGTGCGTGCGTGCGTGCGTGCGTGCGTGCGTGTGTGTGTGTGTTGTGGTGGTGTGTTGTGCTGTGCGTGCGTGCGTGCGTGTGCGTGCGTGCGGTGCGTGGCTGCGTGCGTGTTCGTGCGTGCGTGCGTGGTGTGCTGTGCGCGTGCGTGTGCTGCGCGCGTGTGCGTGCGTGTGTGTGCGTGTGTGTGTGTGTGTGTGTGTGTGTGTGTGTGTGTGTGCGTGCGTGCGTGCGTGCGTGCGTGCGTGCGTGCGTGCGTATGTGTGTGCGTGAATGTGCGTTACCTGTGGTAGTGTGTCCTATTGTGTCTTGCAGCGGCATGCAGTAGCGTATTACCTTGCAATAACATAATTATCGGTGATAATATGTTGACAGGTAACGGGTTTGACGACAGGTCAGCCGAGCATTTTGCCGATTTCATCACGGTGAGTGCAACACTAAGGGTTAAAGTTGCCTGTTACAACACTTTGCTGATTCCGTTACGGCCTGTGAGGTTAAAGTTGTCCAGGAGATCGATGACCCGAATCGGTTTCGGTGCAAAACAGTTAAACGCCAAAGAAATTCAATAAAACATTAATTTTGGACAAAACAGTTCAACAGAGTAATCCTCTCTCTCTCTCTCGTGAGCGAGCGCCCTCTCCCTCTTTCTGTCTCTCTGTCTCTGTCTGTCTGTCTGTCTGTCTGTCTGTCTGTCTGTCTGTCTGTCTGTCTCTCTCTCTCTCTCTCTCTCTCTGTCTCTCTCTCTCTCTCTCTCTCTCTCTCTCTCTCTCTCTCTCTCTCTCTCTCTCTCTCTCTCTCTCTCTCTCATATCTTTCTTCCTCCGTCTCTTTGACATCCTCTCTCTCCCCCTCTCTCCCCCCGTTCACTCTCTTTCTAGTACTCTCTTCTGCTACTCTCTCCCGTCCCCATCTCTCTCTCCCTTCCACCTAAGGACCTCTCTCTCTGTCTGTCTCTGTCTCTCTGTCTGTCTGTGTCTGTGTCTGTGTCTCTGTCTGTCTGTCTGTCTGTCTGTCTCTGTCTGTCTGTCTGTCTGTCTGTCTGTCTGTCTGTCTGTCTGTCTGTCTCTCTCTCTCTCTCTCTCTCTCTCTCTCTCTCTCTCTCTCTCTCTCTCTCTCTCTCTCTCTCTCTCTCTCTCTCTCCCTCTCCCTCCCTCCCTCTCTCTCTCTCTCTCTCTCTCTGGTTGCAAAAGGTAAAAAAACCGTCTTCAATCTATGTACGTCTTTCCAAAAATGCAGAGAAATGACAAAAGAGACTTTCTTTAAAATATTTGATTCAAAGATTCAGTCAGTTTTGTTGTATTCATCAGAAATATGGGGGCTACACATACTAGACAGCATCGAAAGAGTACATCTCATGGCATGTAA
>JABMCL010002319.1:842500-867610 GCA_018857735.1 Alviniconcha marisindica
TAGATATAATATAATAACACTTAACAGTGAGTGGTGTGTGTGTTTCAATTCAGGAAAGGGCAACAAACAGGTCCTGAGCAACAATGATGAAATTGGCCTTGCTATGAAGAAAAATAAAGGTAAGTTGGTCTCTGATTTTGATCATCATGCCTGGCACCAGGTACTGTGCATATTAATTATTACAATATTACAACCATCCAGATGCATGTATATATATATATATTTACTAGATCTCAAGTGCTGGTTAAATTTTCAGTCCATTGAGCATTGTGCATCTATGAATGTGATCCATTATACTTTTATATATACTATTGATTCATTTCAAACCTTATACTTTTTAGCTTTTTGTAAAAAAATGTAGACTTGAGAGTTGTCTGCTCCCGCTTTATTGTCATGCCTTCAGACAGGAAAGGTTAAACAGCTAATGGGTCTGTTTTTAAGGGTACTGGGGCATGAATTGGTGACGAGAAGTTTATTTATTGCCAAGGATCAGCAGACAGAAAGGTTTTATTCTTCAAATGTGTAAAGTGTATAAAAATGCTTCAGGGATTTTTTTACGACAGAATGGATCTGTTTTACATTGGATTTTAACAGTTTTGGTTTGTTGGTAACTCCTCTTTGTACTTTTTCTTTCTTTCTCAAAGCATACGTGTTTATGGACCTGAATGCCAATGAAGATGCTGACCTGCCAAAAGAGCTGACAGAAAAGTACACTCTCACCAAAGTGTTAGGAAGGTAAGATTATGCTTGATATAAATTTTAACACTCTCACCAAAGTGTTTGTAAGGTAAGATGCACCTGATGCACCTTTTCTTACCAAAGTGTTTGGGAGGTAAGACCTAGGTAAGCTAACACGTACCAAAGTGTTTTTGGGGTAGACCGGCAGGGAGGTAGATTCTCAGTCAAGTTTAAAGAAGGTAAACTGGTACACTTTTTGTCTCTTTTTTTTTCACTTGAAATTAAGCTTCATCGAAAGAACAAGTTTTGAAGATCACACTTGTCTAAGAAACCTGTAACTGCCATTGTCATTGAACATCATGCCTGGTGCAATCTTAGGTGTCAGTCAAGGTGTGCATAGTATTCATAGGAAAGATGAAAAAGAGAGAACTTGTGTGTCACCTGTTCTGAGTTTTCTTCCATCAAATATTAAAGATTGTCATGCCAACATTCTTCCAAGCACCAGACATAGCGCTAGCACACCCCCAAACAAGATAAGTGGATTAGCTCGCCATCTCATTTTTCATTGTTTAATTGTTGTTTAAATGTCATTTTGTAGCTGGATAAAGGCAATTACACAGAAAATTCACAGGCTGTGTTTTGTCTTAATAAATAGCATTATTTTGAACCTTTTATGTGTTTCGATCTCCATAAATTATGTTCCTAGGGGAGCATGTGGGGAGGTGCGACTGGCATTTGTCAAAGGATCCTGTGAAAAGTTTGCCTGCAAAATCATTGCCAAGAATAAGTTCTCCGTGGGAGGAAAATCAGCAATTGTAAGTACACAATAAAAGTGCATTAACACTATTCCTACCAAGTAAATAGAGGCGTGCTTTCCCCTGCCCAAGTAAGTTTTGGGTGTAGTGTGGGTGGTATAAGATTTTTTTTAGTAGATACGAACACAAAGGTCTGTCAGCACCGTCACCATCTGAATCACTATTTTCTTCTTCTGGCACAAAACTACTGTCTGATTCATCGTCACTTTCATGAGGCTTCTTCTCACTATCTCTATCTATAAACAGTTCTCTGATCACTTCTTTGACGGTGAGTCTTTGATGATCCATCACGAGAAGAAAAAAAACATGATTTTTCACTTCTGCAAAATGCATGCTGTACGTCAGTATAGTGCGGGTGATTTACCTTGGTAATTTCCATGGTGGAATGTCACTCTTGTGAGCAACAGCCCTGAAAACAATTGTACTGATAAAAATGGGGATCCCCCGTTCGTGGGCTGTGGATACAGAGACATATGAACGGGGAATCCCCGTTTGCGGTACGAAAAGAGATAATAGGGTATGCTTTATCACTGCTTGGTGGTGTAGGTGTGGTGATTTGTTTGTGTGTATGTGTGTGGGGCAAGGGGGGGGGGGGGGGGAGGGGGACTTAGGAGAATTTTTCACTTCAAATAAGACTATAAACCGAGGTCCCCAATGTTTAATATATAATATGTAATATTCGACATCGCTTATAGTTATGCTATAGTGATAAACAGTTTTTTATTAGTTTCATGTAAGATGATTAACACACTTAACAGTGTTTTGAAGTGCTTTACTTGAACATTTTCATTGAGGTTTAATTTCTGTCTTTTGTTTAACTCAGCATAGAGTGGTAATGTAATGTGTATGCTTGTACTTATAGCATTTTTGTCATTTGTTTTTTTCAGAACATGTCCTCACAAGTGATGGTGGAAGTCAAGATCTTGAAGTCTTTGAAACATGTTAGTACTTTCTTTACATTTTGTGTTGCCGTTACTTTCTTCTTTTATGTATAATTTTTTTTAAATAGTTTATGCACATTAGAAATTATATATGAATGTGCTGTGTAGTAATTGTAGTGTTTGCACAGCTGTGAGGCTGGTCTTGGCACACAGAAAAAGGTTTGCTTTGGTTTTTGTTAGAGGCCTCGTCAACCAGATACACATCTAGATAATCCCAAGTTTAGTGCCCTTGATGTGTTTCATGGTCATGACACCAAAAAGGTGAAACTGATGGGTGTATTTTCTTGGTCAGTTATATCCAATACAGCTTTGTCTTGACTATTTTGTTTTATTCTGAAGCTGGAGACCTAACATTGTGAAAGCAAAAGTATCAGCCTTGCCACTAAATTAATACAGCACTAAATCACTGAGAGAGTGAACAGTCAGTTGTTAGCTCTGCAGAGATCTAGTCTTTTGACTTTGTTTGACCATTTAGTATTTGAATCTAATCTAAGTCAGTAAATGTTACAGAAATTTAGGTAACTGGTTGTATACATTAGATATATCTTTTATTATATATTTCCCGGAATCACCATTTAATTGAATCGTAGCATTAATATAATGACCCTGTAATGGAGTGATCTGTTTTCTAGCCCTGCATCATTGGAATCGAGGATGTCATTGACACACCGGACACATTGTACATATTGCTTGAGTTGTGAGTATCACTTCTGTGTTGGGTTTGGGGAAGGGATGGGGGGATGAGAGAATCAGCTGTAAACAGATGAGGCAAATTACCATTCATTTGAAATGCTGGTACCAGACTCAGATCATCACACATTCTCCCAGTCAGTACAGTAGATTGTGGTCACATGGTGGTCAGACTGAAAGCTTATTGGACTAGAATATTTATGGTAGGCGGGGCTTAGAGCTAAGCTTATTGGACTATATTTATGGTAGGTGGGGCTTAGAGCTAAGCTTATTGGACTATATTTATGGTAGGTGGGGCTTAGAGCTAAGCTTATTGGACTATATGTAAGGTAGGCGGGGCTTAGAGCTAAGCTTATTGGACTATATGTAAGGTAGGCGGGGCTTAGAGCTAAGCTTATTGGACCATATTTACGGTAGGAAGGGTTTAGAGCTAAGCTTATTGGACCATATTTAAGGTAGGAAGGGCTTAGAGCTCAGCATGGAACCCTCCATGCATGCTGAGTAATGTGCAGATGACAACCCATCAATTTACAATTTTGGCACAGAAGTACATTTGTTCCTTCGTAGTTGTGCACAAGAAATATTACATTTAGAAATGCAGAAGGGGTAATTTTGCTGTTTCAGGGTGGAAGGCGGTGAGCTGTTTGACAAGGTGGTCAGCATAGACAAGTACCCAGAATCCACTGCCAAGCTCCTCTTCTACCAGATGGCCTGTGCCTGCAAGGTAGGCCCCTGCTGTATGTCAGCATCGACAGTGTGTAGTCAGTGTTATGTGTCAGTAATTGCACTAGACATTTTTCAAACCGATATGATGTCTTTAAGGTAGCAAAAGTGGTTTATGGCGGAAACAAGTCAGACAGTCGCTGAAATCAGTCAGATACATGGCTGTCGTAAACTACTACTGGACCTCAACTAGCAAGCACCCTGCTCACATTGTGTCTAGAATACACTCTCTCTCTCTCTCTCTCTCTCTCTCTCTCTCTCTCTCCTCTCCCCCCCCCCCCCCCCCCCCCCCCCCCCCCCCCCCCCCCCCCGTTATAACCACAAACGTATGAGCATACTTCTGCAAGGGTTTCGTCACATTGTGTGTCATGTGTGTGGCACCGTATAAATTACTTTAGCATGTCATTTATCTTTTGTTTGTGTGCAGTATCTACATGATCAGGGTATTACACACAGAGATTTAAAGGTAAATTCTGTTTTTTATCTGTCAAGACTTGTGTATATAATCATAAGTTTGGACTGTCAGCTTTCAGACTGTTTTTTTGTTTTGTTTTTTGTTGTTGTTGTTGTTGTTTTTTCATGCACCAGGACACATGGCTCATTTGACAGTGTGTTGCAACAGACCACCCTTTCAGTAATGAGAGGCCACCCTAACATGATGACAAACTAACCTAACAGTAACACTGGTGACAAACCACCCTAACACTGAGTACAGACTACCCTAACATGATGACAAACACCTCGTAACACTGGTGACAAACCACCCTAACACTGAGTACAGATACCTAACTAACAACATGATGAAACTAACCTAACAGTAACACTGATGACAAACCACCCTAACACTGAGTACAGACTACCCTAACATGATGACAAACCACCCTAACACTGAGTACAGACTACCCTAACATGATGACAAACTAACCTAACAGTAACACTGATGACAAACCACCCTAACACTGAGTACAGACTACCCTAACATGATGACAAACCACCCTAACATTGGTGACAAACCACCCTAAAAGCAGGCCTGCTGAAATTGAAAATTGTCTACTAGCTCACCAGTCTAGTCAATATAAAAATCCACTAGCCCGAAGGAGTTATTATTAGCCCGAGATTTTGCACCGTAAGATATTTTTGAAAGACATTTTTCTGTTTCAAATTCGAGCCATGTTTTTGTGGTTAAAATGTCGAACGACATTTGCCTTGCAGACAGTGCTGCTCTGATTTCATCTCTAATGATCAACAAGTTTGATCACTTCTGAGTAAGTAAGTAACTTGGCGCTTTACGCCCAGTCAACCATTACGGTTATATCAGGTCGATATCAGTTCCGAGAAGTTATCATTCCAAAAGATACAGTAATGACTCACCCAGTGGGGTAGCAGTTTTTGCTCTTGACTTGCCAGGAATCTTTTCTACCCACCTAGGCCAACTGACTGAGTCTGTTTCTGCAGGCCTGCTACAGGTGATGAACAAATGATCTGAAAAGGAGAGGTAGTGGGGGGAGGGGTTGAAAGGTTTCTGACCTGTAATGATTGAACAGCAGAGTGTGGGGTTACTCATTTTCTCTTCTGTTCTTGTCTTCTTCTTTTTCAGCCGGAGAACATACTGCTAGCTACAGATGCTGATGAGACACTGATCAAGGTATGGCAATAAATAACATCAGTTTTTGACTGACTTTTAAAAAAAAGAAGTGAGTCTGTGCAATGAGGAGGTTTTGTGTCAAAGGCTAAAAACTCAATGGTGGCTTTTTAGTCTCTGACCATACATGTGTAAATTTGAACCTCTGTGCGATGACAACATCAGTAACTGAGAACTACTCGTTCATGTTAGCTTTGTGACTTTAGCCTTATTGAAAAGGTCACTGGGGGGGGGGGGGGGGGGGGGTGGGGGGTCAGAAAGGCAAAATTGAAAGTATAATTTTTCTTGGGTAAGTTTTCATCCAATCTGTCCAGATACAAATTGTATGGTTGTTGAATACTTGGTTGTGCAGAAAATGTATGAAGTAGAGCTTATCTGTCTGGTGGGTATTTCCTGGTTTTGTGACTGGCTTGTCTGTGTTGGTTACAGGTGACAGATTTTGTCTTGTTTGTGTTGGTTACTGGCAACAGACTTTTAGTCTGTTTGTGTTGGTTACTGGCAACAGACTTTTGGTCTGTTTGCATTGTTGCAAGTGATGGACTTCGGCTTGTCTATGATGGTTGCAGGTGACAGACTTCGGCTTGTCCAAGTTTGTGGATGCAGGCTCCATGATGAAGACATTTTGTGGCACGCCCACTTACTTGGCCCCTGAAGTTTTGGTCACAGCAGGCAGTGGGTCCTACACTAAGGCCATTGACTGCTGGAGTCTAGGGGTCATCCTCTTCATCATGTAAGTTTTGGCTACAGTGTGACTTACTCCAAGGCCATTGCCTGCTGGAGTCTGTAGGTCATCCTTTTCATCATGTAAGTTTTGGGTCACAGTGTGACTTACTCCAAGGTTGCAGGAATATAGGGATCATTCGCTTCACAAGTTTGGTCACAATGTGACTTACTCCAAGGCCATTGACTGCTGGAGTCTGGAGGCCATTCTCTTCATCATGTGAGTTTGGGTCACAGTGTGACTTACCCCAAGGCCATTGCCTGCTGGAGTCTGGGAGTCATTTGCTTCATCATGTAAGTTTTGGGTCACAGTGTGACTTACTCCAAGGTCACCCAGTGCTGTTGTCTGGGGGTCATTCTCTTTATATGTAAGTTTGGGCACAGTGTGACTTACTCCAAGGCCATTGACAGCTGGAGTCTGGAGGCCATTCTCTTCATCATGTGAGTTTTGGTCACAGTGCAACTTACTCCAAGGTCATCCAGTGCTGGTGTCTGTGGGTCATTCTCTTCATATGTAACTTTGGGCACAGTGTGACAATCCAAGGCCATTGACTGCTAAAGTCTGGAGATCATTCTTTTCATCATTTCAGTCACATCAGTGCTTACTCCAGTGCCATCAGCTCCTGGTTCTCAGTCTCTGCATAGTGTCAGCTTTCATTGATTTCTTTGCGTAGTCATTCATTACTGTTTGTATTAATTGCTGACGCCACTTTGGGTTGTCTTATCAGCAGCCAGAAAAGCAGCTCTACCCAGTCGTACCAGGGTACGTTTTACTGTTTACCTAGAGATGTTTTACAGGTGTGGTCAGCAGAGCACGCAGGTCTAAACGTACAGTGTTGCTTGGCTGTGTTTGTGCAGGGTGTCGGGGTACCCTCCATTCTCTGATGAACGAAAGGACATGGACCTCCCCAAGCAGATCATGGGAGGCCATTTCTCATTCCCCAAACAGTATTGGGAGGGTGTGTCTGAAGATGGTAAGCAGCTGAAGCCCAGTGGATCTTGTCATGCACTTTACATGGTCACACACAGACATGCTGTTTTCACACGCAGACAGGCTATTTTTACATAGTCACACACAGACAGGCTATTTTTACATAGTCACAGACAGTAAGCAGCTGATACCCAGGAGATCTTGTCATGCACTTTACATGGTCACACACAGACATGCTACTTTCACACACGGACATGGTATTTTTACATAGTCACACACAGACAGGGTATTTTTACATAGTCACAGATAGTAAGCAGCTGAGAGATCTTGTCATGCACTTTACGTGGTCACACATATTTTCACACACGGGTAGGGTATTTTTACATAGTCACATGCAAACAGGCTATTTTCACACACAGACCTGGTATTTTGACATAGTCACACGCAGACAGGCTATTTTCACACACAGACCTGTTGTTGTTTTTTACATAGACAGGGTATTTGTACATAGTCACAGTACTGACAAAGCTTTACAGAAGAGATCTGATCAGTTAAAGGTTGGCTTTACACAAGAGATTTGACCATGGAAAGACAGAGTAGCTTTGCACAAGAGTCCTGATCAACCCCTTTACATAAGCTGACCCTGTAAAGACTTTGTGGGAGGAATACTTGTATATATATATATATATGATATGCACTGGCTTATAGCAGATGAATTGTTTCATCCACTGTGTTTGACAGTAATCGACCTGATCAAGAAGCTGATGACAGTGGACCCCAAGAAGAGGATCACATTGACTGATGCCCTCGTCCACCCTTGGCTCAAGGTGCTTGTCCACACGCATGCACACGCACGCACGCACACATACACCACACACACACACACACACAGTCACAACACACACACGCACATAAACACACAAAAGCACACACACACACACACACACACACAGAGTCACACACACACCACGCACATAAACACACAAACACACACACATCCACACACACACAATGCACAAAGATGTATACATGCCACAAAACAGCTGGTGCAACCACTTTAATGAGTCCGTGGGTTGGGGGGAGGGACTTGTAGTTGACATGTGATTAGAGCCATTTCATAACACTTTGAAAGCAAAACCATTCAACTCCAACCACCATAGCTGGGAAATAATTTCAAAAGGCTATGTTATTTGATCACAGTAACGTCATTCAACCAGAGTGATGTCCTCAGAAAGAACCTGCCATTGGTCAGATTCTAGAACCTCCTGTTTCCTCAGTTTCAAAATCTGAATTTGCGTGATTTTAGGGTTCGTGGTGTGTTTCAGGATGAGGAGATGAAGGTGATGGCCAACAAGCTGATGTATCCAGCATCCGACGGCATGGTTCCTCCCAACATTATGGTATGTCTGTGTGTTTCGGAGACTTCCCTCAGCATCATAGTTTATATCCTCCCAACATTGTGGCATGTCTGCGTGTTTAGTAGACATCCCTCAGCATCACAGTTTATATCCTCCCAACATTATGGTATGTCTGTGTTTCGGAGATTTCACTCAGCATCATAGTTTATATCCTCCCAACATTGTGGCATGTCTGCGTGTTTAGTAGACTTCCCTCAGCATCATAATTTATATCCTCCCAACATTGTGGTATGTCTGTGTGTTTAGTAGACTTCCCTCAGCATCATAGTATATGTCCTCCAAACATTGTGGTATGTCTGTGTGTTTCATAGATTTCCCTCCGCATCATAGTATATAATATGCATGTTGGCCCAGCGCCTTAGATGCCAGTGAGTAACATGGCAGTATTTTCTGCATTGTCCTTGGATCACCCTTATGTCTTTAGATCCTGCATAACAGTGTTACATGGTAGTAAAGCTCCTACTGTCCATAACCCTTCTGTCAACAACAACAACAACAAAAAAGAGAAGAGAAGAAAACAAAAGCTTTGACATTGTTCACTTCGTTTGAAAAACTGAGAAAAGGGGAGATAAATCTGAGGGGATTATGTGATAACCTAATGTAAACAGTGGTAATGGCTGTGGATTTTTGTACGAAGCAACTGGGTATTTCAGTTGTTGTGTTGCACGTCCTGTTTCAGCCGGCCAGCAAGAAAAGGACAATGGACGGCAGTGATGAAGCGTCCAGCGCCAAACGGAAAACATCTGCAGACACCAGCTCGCCCCCTGAGACACCGTGAAACTCTGCCATGGTACTGCAGGGGACCCAGGAGTGGATGAACTGTGACTGAACCCGTGTTATCTACAGCGGATGGAGTGTCACATGCAGATAATATGATTGTGCCAGGAGTGGATGGATTGTCAAACAATAGAAATGTTTAGTCAGGAATGAATAGATTGTCACAGAATGGAAGTGTTGTCAGGAATGGATGGGTAGTCAGGGAACAAATATGGATGAATTCTGAGAGAACAGGTGTTGTCAGGAATGGATGGATTGTCATAGAATGCAAGTGTTGTTAGAAATGGATGGGTAGTCAGGGAACAAATATGGATAAATTCTGAGAGAACAAGTGGTGTCATGAATGGATGGGTAGTCCGGGGACAAATACGGATGAATTCTGAGAGAGAACAAGTGTTGTCATGAATGGATGGCTTGTCAGAAAATGTAAATGTGATGGGGATGGATAGATGGGGATGCTGAAGAACAGGAATGGATGGCTTGTCACAGAACACGAGTATTGTCATGAATGGATGGATTGTGAGAGAGTACATGTGACTGATGTGTTGACAGGAGCGGATGGATTGTCAGAAAGTACAAGTGTAGTCCTGAGCAGTTTGGGTGTTTTATCAGAGGACAGAAGTGTTGTCAGGAATGGATGGATTGTAAGAGAGCGTTGTCAGAAAAGTATATAAATTGTCACAGAACAAAATTGTCAGGGATAGCTGGACTGTGTGAGGACACAACGACAGGAGACTGGGTAAGCAACAGTACAATAGTTGGTGTCCAAGAGATCAGATAGTTCGGCTTAAGATGATATCTGTGCACTCGGCAAGGCCCATATGTGCTTCACCCCGTCTCTCAGAAGTTTCCACAACATTGCCTTTGAAACAGTTCCACTGCTTGTCTGATTCACAGTGGTCCTTTCATGCAAGGTCATTGAACGCTTCCTCTTTCTACACCTCTCTCTTCCAGGAGGAGGAGAAGGATGGTGGCTTCAGCTTTGTGCCAGCAGGTAGTGTCTCAAGTTCCTCAACACTTCAGAGATTCTGAAACACAAGCTACTTGTGATGGTTGCTTTTCCCACTGGCCTGTCTGTTCAGTCATTTCCCTTCACTCTGGCATGTCCAGGGCCAGACATCCACAGGTGCTTTTGAACATGAATGTTGAACATTGACAGGGTGTCCAATTCCACCTCTAATTTTTCAAAGGAAGTTCATTAAATCTGTGAGGATATGGCATGTGTGGTCAGACCGTCACCTCTAGAGGCAATCCAGTGGAGGGCACATGTGACCGCTTCCACCGCCATTGCCAAGCTGGAGGTTGAAATATATGGATAGGCTGCACTGTCTTTGTGGACGGTGGTCACAGCTTGCTTGACAGTGAAGCCCCACCCTCACAGGTCTTGGTGACAACATGAGCCATCTGTGTACACCAGGAAATCCTGCGGGTTTGCTGTTTTCTCAAATGAGAAGCTTGATCTCTGACAGATAGAGGCAAAAATGGTGTTTATGAGTTCCTAGCAACTTCTTATGTGACAGTGGTTGGGTTGTTTTTTTTGTGAATAGTGTGTGGTATCAGTTTGTTTTTTTGGCCAGTGGTGGTTTTTCAAAGAGCCCCCGGGTTTCCCCATTTGCTCCTTTAAGGAAACAGTTCATTGTAGGGCATTTTAACCATCTTCACTCATTTGCCTTCGTGTAAAGCAGCATTTAGCCAGAGGCCTGAAAGGTCGCTCACTAGCCAGTTCAGTTCTTTGT
Organism: Alviniconcha marisindica; assembly: GCA_018857735.1. Taxonomy (NCBI): domain Eukaryota; kingdom Metazoa; phylum Mollusca; class Gastropoda; family Provannidae; genus Alviniconcha; species Alviniconcha marisindica. The sequence goes on from JABMCL010002319.1 coordinate 853,572, forward strand.
GAAGAACATGCCATGAAAATATGTCAGGGTCACTTTTCACTTGTATAGTGCAGTTTAACTCCATGTAGGCAGTCACATGCTCTTTGCGCTTGGTGAAGGTGATGGGGGGGGGGGTCAAACAGTGAGGAAAGGGATGTGGGAGGAACTGTGGAGAAAAAAGACCCGGTGAGGGGGACGAGGAGTCTGGTGGGTGTGTAAGGATTGGAAAACAAATGACATTTCAGCTGCCACAATTATGCAAGTAGTGGTAGTTTGTGTTGCTATTTTTATTGTCTGTTGGTTTGTTTTTTAACTGCAAAAGTATTCATGCATTCCATTTTTTTTTTTTTATTAAGTTGTAAAGTGCTTTGACTCTGTCTACATATTCCCTGTTGTTATTGTTATGATTATTTTCACTGTTGCTAAGCAGCGTTAGTTGTTAACCTTAGAGTGCCCTGAACTCTTAACATAACTACATGAATAGGAAAAGCACATCGTGATAGGAAAAGCACATCGTCAGTGCCAGTTATTATTGTTATGAACTGATCAGGAGGCATTTTGTACTTATGATAATATATTATTTATGACACCCCATCATGTAAGAGCCTGGAGCACTTACAGAGGCCTTTAGATGCACGCATTCATCACATTCACAGACACACACACGCACACAAAACACACACACATGAACACACAATTGCATGATGCATGCACACACATGTACATGCATTACTTGAGTATGTGTTCTGTGTTGTGCTGTTAACTCTGCACTGGTGATGAAACATTCAGAAGTAGAGGCTTTACACAAGCGGTCAGTGTTCCATGTTATGTTAGTGATTGTTTTGCACAGATGTCTCGTCTAAGAGCAGTGTTAGTGATTGTTTTGCACAGATGTCTCGTCTAAGAGCAGATGCTTCTTACGGTTGTGGATGCAGAGTTTTTCTGTACAGTGGAGTCCTGTTGAAAGCTCCCTTAGGACAAACTGTGCTCAAGCAAAATGATTTTATTACCATCTTTGCTTGTATTTTTTAGTTCTCGCAGGAATTTACTTTTATGCTTCTAGCCATTTGTCTTGAAAGCACCTAGCTTAAGCCTCGCTTTCCAGCACACTTCCTCCAAACAATGCCCTGAGATAACCGTAATGGTTGACGGAGCGTAAAACACAAAAATTACTTACTAATACTTACTCCTCCAAACTCTGCTGTAACTGGATATACTATTAACGGGGCACTTCATATTCCCACGTGCATCTGCCTACTGAAATCACCCCTGTGTTTATAAGTCTTCCTACTAAAATCGCCCCTATATTTACAACTCTCACATTATCGGCACCCTCTGTAAAGCTGGTGACAAGTTTGAGTACTAAGGCTGTTGAAGCAACGTAGTGTTGAAGCATGCATATTAAGCATGGGGGTGCGTCTACCCAGGGTAAAGGTTTATTGGAACAATTCTGGTTTTGTTTGTGCTGGCATAAGCATTGTGAGCAGTTATAAGAGAAACGTGACCTAATGAAATTGGAGTTGTCGGTGTGGTTACAGACGTACTGCCATTTGAGCACCAATGTGCTCGCACAGAAGTCTGGAGGCCTATGGCAAAACAAATTGTGGCAGTGGTTTGAGGAAGGATTTCATAAGTCAGTGCTTGGATTTTGTCTCAAAACCTGTGTTTTGCGGTTAGTGTGTTTGTTGGACAGTTACTAACCATGTACAGAAAATGGAACGGTCAAGGACAGCGGCACAGGTAGAAGAAATCAAAATCTCAAACATTTTGAGTTTATATAGAATTAAAAAAGACTTCTGTGAGTGTTGAATGGCAAGACTGGGTACATGTACAGAAACATTGAAGTATTACAGCTGGCCTGACACCCACCACCGCCTCTTTGGTGGTTTTCCTCAGGTGAAATGAGCATGCACACTTTGTGCGGAACAAGTACATGGGGTGTGACAGGTGAGTCTTAGCACATGGTGTTTTCTTAACCCATTTCCGTTAACCACCACTCATCGAACTTGGTTTCTACATTTGATATCAGATCAACAGGGCTTTTTGAAACAAAATCCTTGATTTGGGGTTTATATCTTGATGTCTGTCTGTCAGATTTAAAAAAAAAATGAATACATGTTTTGAGCAGGCTCATTCTTTTGGAAATGTTCTGCTGTAATACTTAGATGCAAGAAAGGTGGTTGTAGTGAAGTATGCGTGGACGTTTTGCATGAGGATTTGTCACTATTCATGTACAATAAAAAGAATGAGGTTATATTTTGTCTGTGTGTTTGCAGACAATCCTTGTGCATAGACCTACAGTTACAAACGTTTAGGATGAGTTGTGGGGGGGGGGGGCGGCGGAAATAGATGTCTGGGAACCAAACGGGGAGTAAAATATTGCTCAAGATTACAGTCTTTTTCTCTCCCCCCCCCCCCTCCCCCCCTCCTTCTTGTCTCACCATCCCTCTCTCCTTTACACTCTCAGTTCACAGTGATGTGTGTGTGTAATTAGAACAAGTTTTGCCAACATAGTTGTTGGTATTTAAAACCTTACTGGTCTCCACATGATAGCCCCCTTATCACAACCACTCCTGATTAATAGAGTCATAAATCAACAGAGCTGTGTTGGTATTGCAGGGAATCCATTTGATGTTGTTTTGTTAGATACTGAATGCAAACAATGTATCATAACCTGTGGGAGAGAATTAACTTTACTGTGAACATACATGGAGGGAGGTGATACTGGCTAGATTTTAAACCAGCAGTAATTAGCTGGTTTATTTCCAGCCAGTGGATCTGTTTTCAGAGATTATGTGGCATGAGTGGTTGATTGCACCCAAACGTTTCATTGGTTCTCTGCAGCCTCATTGCTTTTGTTTGTTATTTCTACCACAGTTGGACCTGCCCATTCATTTTTTCCCCACATCATAAATGGGTCAGTCTTTTTTGGGGGGGTGAGGGGGGCAGCATGAAACTTGTTTTCATTTTTCTTTTATTAAAATATGACTTTAAACAAAACATGTTTTTTATCACTTTTTGGGGGGAGGGGGGGGGGGGGTATTTCTGTGCAGCATGATTTTTGAGATTTTTTAAAATTTTGTTTTAATAAATTTTCTTTTACAATTACCTTTCCGTTCTTCTTCATTGTCATTTGTTCAGACAGATCATTTGTGTTAAATTAGCAAGGTGTGACAAACTATCATCTTTTCAAGGTTTCTCCCCCCCCCCCTCCTCTCTCTCTCTCTCTCTCTCACACACACACACACGCACAACACATTTTATCATCTCATGCATCTCTTCTCACAAGCTTCATTCAATCTGTCAGACCGATTCCAATCATCTTCCAATCGGAACTTGCTCCTGGATGCTGTCGGACCACTGCAAATGGAAGTCTTGGACGACAGCCATTGGTCCATTCTCGTAGTCCTCGCACCACAGGTGTGTCCAGTGGTAATGTGAGCAGTATTCACCATCTGCGAAGTCAAAACACTGCACTCCCAGAAGTCCATAGAACAGCTGCCCTACCATGTTGGAGTGGGCGTTGTTGACTTCCTGAAATCGGTAATGGTTTCCGTAAAACCATGGGACGTAGAAGCAGCGTTATAATTATGAGAGGTGAGAACAGTAGAACCAAGTACAGCTGCGGGACTACCATGTTGGACTGGGCGTTGTTGACTTCCTGAAATCAGTAATGATTTCCGTAAAACCATGGGACGCAGAAGCAATGTTATAATTATGAGAGGTGAGAACAGTAGAACCAAGAACAGCTGCCTCATCACGTTGGAGACGGCGTTACTGACTTGCTGGAACCAGTAATGGTTTCCGTAAAACCATAGAACGCAGAGGCAGCATTATATGAGAGGCGAGAACAGTAGAACCGAGAACAGCTATTCCATCATGTTGGAGATTGCACTGTTGACTTGCTGAAAATTAATCAGCAATGTTTTCCGTATAACCATGGGATGCAGAAGCAGCATTATGTGGGAGGCTAGAACATCAGCTAGAAACGGACATCGAAAACTAGATGCACAGCTGTTTATGTAACCATTTCCAGGGAAAAGGATAAAAGCACAAACAAAACGAAATTTTCAGAATGCAGGGCCTGTTGATCCTATGCTATCAGCACTGACACTCAGAGACTCAACGCACACACAGACACAGTCATAGCAACCACACACACACACACACACACACACACACACACACACACACACACGCACTCTCTCTCTCTCTCTCTCTCTCTCTCTCTCTCTCTCTCTCTCTCTCTCTCTCTCTCTCTCTCTCTCTCTCACTCACACACACACGCACGCACGCACGCACGCACCACCCCCCTCCACACACACACACCTTCAAACAGCGGAACAAGGTGTCATCGCAGCCACAATAGCTGAGGGTCCATAGCTTTTGGTTGTTGTAGTGGTACTTGGTGGTGAGGCCGGGAATGTAGTAGGGGCAGTGGTCATGGTCTCGGCAGCACGCGTCAGTTGCGCTGTAGATCCCTGGGCCAGTCGGAAAGTCAGGAAATTGTCATACCAATATCGTCATAGACAGCACAGTCACGTTGCCCCTACAGTACCAGTACAAGGAAGTGTTGAAAACTTGCTACGTCAGAACCCCAAATTGCCACGACTACCACTCGACACATACCGAGATCAACCTAGAGAGCTGTGATGTTGCCCCTTCCCTACCAGTACCAGTAAGTGTTGAAAACTCGCTACGTCAGAACCCCAAACTGACACGACTACCACTCGACACATACCGAGATCAACCTAGAGAGCTGTGATGTTGCCCCTTCCCTACCAGTACCAGTAAGTGTTGAAAACTGTCGCTACGTCAGAACCCCAAATTGCCACGACTACCACACATACCGAGATCATCATAGAGAGCTGTGATGTTGCCCCTTCCCTACCAGTACCAATAAGTGTTGAAAACTGTCGCTACGTCAGAACCCCAAATTGCCACGACTACCACACATACCGAGATCATCCTAGAGAGCTGTGATGTTGCCCCTTCCCTACCAGTACCAATAAGTGTTGAAAACTGTCGCTACGTCAGAACCCCAAATTGCCACGACTACCACCGAGATCATCCTAGAGAGCTGTGATGTTGCCCCTTCCCTACCAGTACCAGTAAGTGTTGAAAACGGTTGCTACGTCAGACCCCTCCAACTCCACCACTACATACCGCAATCGTCATAGAGAGCAGTGACGTTGCGTCTTCAGTCTCTACCAGCAAGTGTTGAAAACTAGTTGCCACATCACCCCCCCCCCCCCCCCCCTTTTTTAAACCCAGATCCCATTTTGGAAAAGCGATGTTGCCGTTGGGGCCCCACCAGGGGTCCCGGGTACGATGGGCCCAATTTGGGCCCCCGGACCCCTCGGGGTCGGTCCGGGGGGGGAGTCGGGTTCGAACGGAAATCCAGCGAAAGTTGGGTTTTGAAAGTCGGGGGAAGCTGCCGTTGCCCGCGGCCGGAGGGTTTCCCCAAAGCTGCTTTCCGCTGTGTGTGAGGATTTTTTTGCAGGACCGTGGGGGTGGTGTGTGGGGGGGCCCGCGCTGGGCTCCGTAGGTGGCGCGAGGACGGGGGGGGCGGTCAGCAAGCATCGGGCCCCCAAATGCCCGGGACTTGTTTTTCTGCCCCGCCCACACCAGCCCATTGGCAAGGGTAAAATAAGTAAAAACAAGGGGCTTACGGGAAAAACGCCCCAAAAAATCACATCTTCCCTTTTTTCCCGTCCCCGACCCCGCCCATTGGGAAGGGGAAATAAATAAGTAAAATCAAGGTGCTTACGGGAAAAACGCCTCCACAAATCACATCCCTTTTTTCTTTTCCCTGGGCCACGACCAGCCCATTGGCAAGGGTAAGTAATTTAAATTTAAATAATCAAGGTGCTTACGGGAAAAGCGCCTCCACAAATCACATACTTCTTTCTTCCCTGTCCACGACCAGCCCATTGGCAAGGGTAAGTAAGTAAGTAAGTAATCAAGGTGCTTACGGGAAAAGCGCCTCCACAAATCACATACTTCTTTCTTCCCTGTCCACGACCAGCCCATTGGCAAGGGTAAGTAAGTAATCAAGGTGCTTACGGGAAAAGCGCCTCCACAAATCACATACTTCTTTCTTCCCTGTCCACGACCAGCCCATTGGCAAGGGTAAGTAAGTAATCAAGGTGCTTACGGGAAAAGCGCCTCCACAAATCACATACTTCTTTCTTCCCTGTCCACGACCAGCCCATTGGCAAGGGTAAGTAAGTAAGTAAGTAATCAAGGTGCTTACGGGAAAAGCGCCTCCACAAATCACATACTTCTTTCTTCCCTGTCCACGACCAGCCCATTGGCAAGGGGGTAAGTAAGTAATCAAGGTGCTTACGGGAAAAGCGCCTCCACAAATCACATACTTCTTTCTTCCCTGTCCACGACCAGCCCATTGGCAAGGGTAAGTAAGTAATCAAGGTGCTTACGGGAAAAGCGCCTCCACAAATCACATACTTCTTTCTTCCCTGTCCACGACCAGCCCATTGGCAAGGGTAAGTAAGTAAGTAAGTAATCAAGGTGCTTACGGGAAAAGCGCCTCCACAAATCACATACTTCTTTCTTCCCTGTCCACGACCAGCCCATTGGCAAGGGTAAGTAAGTAATCAAGGTGCTTACGGGAAAAGCGCCTCCACAAATCACATACTTCTTTCTTCCCTGTCCACGACCAGCCCATTGGCAAGGGTAAGTAAGTAAGTAAGTAATCAAGGTGCTTACGGGAAAAGCGCCTCCACAAATCACATACTTCTTTCTTCCCTGTCCACGACCAGCCCATTGGCAAGGGTAAGTAAGTAAGTAAGTAATCAAGGTGCTTACGGGAAAAGCGCCTCCACAAATCACATACTTCTTTCTTCCCTGTCCACGACCAGCCCATTGGCAAGGGTAAGTAAGTAATCAAGGTGCTTACGGGAAAAGCGCCTCCACAAATCACATACTTCTTTCTTCCCTGTCCACGACCAGCCCATTGGCAAGGGTAAGTAAGTAATCAAGGTGCTTACGGGAAAAGCGCCTCCACAAATCACATACTTCTTTCTTCCCTGTCCACGACCAGCCCATTGGCAAGGGTAAGTAAGTAATCAAGGTGCTTACGGGAAAAGCGCCTCCACAAATCACATACTTCTTTCTTCCCTGTCCACGACCAGCCCATTGGCAAGGGGGTAAGTAAGTAATCAAGGTGCTTACGGGAAAAGCGCCTCCACAAATCACATACTTCTTTCTTCCCTGTCCACGACCAGCCCATTGGCAAGGGTAAGTAAGTAATCAAGGTGCTTACGGGAAAAGCGCCTCCACAAATCACATACTTCTTTCTTCCCTGTCCACGACCAGCCCATTGGCAAGGGTAAGTAAGTAATCAAGGTGCTTACGGGAAAAGCGCCTCCACAAATCACATACTTCTTTCTTCCCTGTCCACGACCAGCCCATTGGCAAGGGTAAGTAAGTAATCAAGGTGCTTACGGGAAAAGCGCCTCCACAAATCACATACTTCTTTCTTCCCTGTCCACGACCAGCCCATTGGCAAGGGTAAGTAAGTAATCAAGGTGCTTACGGGAAAAGCGCCTCCACAAATCACATACTTCTTTCTTCCCTGTCCACGACCAGCCCATTGGCAAGGGTAAGTAAGTAATCAAGGTGCTTACGGGAAAAGCGCCTCCACAAATCACATACTTCTTTCTTCCCTGTCCACGACCAGCCCATTGGCAAGGGTAAGTAAGTAATCAAGGTGCTTACGGGAAAAGCGCCTCCACAAATCACATACTTCTTTCTTCCCTGTCCACGACCAGCCCATTGGCAAGGGTAAGTAAGTAATCAAGGTGCTTACGGGAAAAGCGCCTCCACAAATCACATACTTCTTTCTTCCCTGTCCACGACCAGCCCATTGGCAAGGGTAAGTAAGTAATCAAGGTGCTTACGGGAAAAGCGCCTCCACAAATCACATACTTCTTTCTTCCCTGTCCACGACCAGCCCATTGGCAAGGGTAAGTAAGTAAGTAAGTAATCAAGGTGCTTACGGGAAAAGCGCCTCCACAAATCACATACTTCTTTCTTCCCTGTCCACGACCAGCCCATTGGCAAGGGTAAGTAAGTAAGTAAGTAATCAAGGTGCTTACGGGAAAAGCGCCTCCACAAATCACATACTTCTTTCTTCCCTGTCCACGACCAGCCCATTGGCAAGGGTAAGTAAGTAATCAAGGTGCTTACGGGAAAAGCGCCTCCACAAATCACATACTTCTTTCTTCCCTGTCCACGACCAGCCCATTGGCAAGGGTAAGTAAGTAATCAAGGTGCTTACGGGAAAAGCGCCTCCACAAATCACATACTTCTTTCTTCCCTGTCCACGACCAGCCCATTGGCAAGGGTAAGTAAGTAATCAAGGTGCTTACGGGAAAAGCGCCTCCACAAATCACATACTTCTTTCTTCCCTGTCCACGACCAGCCCATTGGCAAGGGTAAGTAAGTAATCAAGGTGCTTACGGGAAAAGCGCCTCCACAAATCACATACTTCTTTCTTCCCTGTCCACGACCAGCCCATTGGCAAGGGTAAGTAAGTAATCAAGGTGCTTACGGGAAAAGCGCCTCCACAAATCACATACTTCTTTCTTCCCTGTCCACGACCAGCCCATTGGCAAGGGGGTAAGTAAGTAATCAAGGTGCTTACGGGAAAAGCGCCTCCACAAATCACATACTTCTTTCTTCCCTGTCCACGACCAGCCCATTGGCAAGGGTAAGTAAGTAATCAAGGTGCTTACGGGAAAAGCGCCTCCACAAATCACATACTTCTTTCTTCCCTGTCCACGACCAGCCCATTGGCAAGGGTAAGTAAGTAATCAAGGTGCTTACGGGAAAAGCGCCTCCACAAATCACATACTTCTTTCTTCCCTGTCCACGACCAGCCCATTGGCAAGGGTAAGTAAGTAATCAAGGTGCTTACGGGAAAAGCGCCTCCACAAATCACATACTTCTTTCTTCCCTGTCCACGACCAGCCCATTGGCAAGGGGGTAAGTAAGTAATCAAGGTGCTTACGGGAAAAGCGCCTCCACAAATCACATACTTCTTTCTTCCCTGTCCACGACCAGCCCATTGGCAAGGGGGTAAGTAAGTAATCAAGGTGCTTACGGGAAAAGCGCCTCCACAAATCACATACTTCTTTCTTCCCTGTCCACGACCAGCCCATTGGCAAGGGTAAGTAAGTAAGTAAGTAATCAAGGTGCTTACGGGAAAAGCGCCTCCACAAATCACATACTTCTTTCTTCCCTGTCCACGACCAGCCCATTGGCAAGGGTAAGTAAGTAATCAAGGTGCTTACGGGAAAAGCGCCTCCACAAATCACATACTTCTTTCTTCCCTGTCCACGACCAGCCCATTGGCAAGGGTAAGTAAGTAATCAAGGTGCTTACGGGAAAAGCGCCTCCACAAATCACATACTTCTTTCTTCCCTGTCCACGACCAGCCCATTGGCAAGGGTAAGTAAGTAAGTAAGTAATCAAGGTGCTTACGGGAAAAGCGCCTCCACAAATCACATACTTCTTTCTTCCCTGTCCACGACCAGCCCATTGGCAAGGGTAAGTAAGTAATCAAGGTGCTTACGGGAAAAGCGCCTCCACAAATCACATACTTCTTTCTTCCCTGTCCACGACCAGCCCATTGGCAAGGGTAAGTAAGTAATCAAGGTGCTTACGGGAAAAGCGCCTCCACAAATCACATACTTCTTTCTTCCCTGTCCACGACCAGCCCATTGGCAAGGGTAAGTAAGTAATCAAGGTGCTTACGGGAAAAGCGCCTCCACAAATCACATACTTCTTTCTTCCCTGTCCACGACCAGCCCATTGGCAAGGGTAAGTAAGTAAGTAAGTAATCAAGGTGCTTACGGGAAAAGCGCCTCCACAAATCACATACTTCTTTCTTCCCTGTCCACGACCAGCCCATTGGCAAGGGTAAGTAAGTAATCAAGGTGCTTACGGGAAAAGCGCCTCCACAAATCACATACTTCTTTCTTCCCTGTCCACGACCAGCCCATTGGCAAGGGTAAGTAAGTAATCAAGGTGCTTACGGGAAAAGCGCCTCCACAAATCACATACTTCTTTCTTCCCTGTCCACGACCAGCCCATTGGCAAGGGTAAGTAAGTAAGTAAGTAATCAAGGTGCTTACGGGAAAAGCGCCTCCACAAATCACATACTTCTTTCTTCCCTGTCCACGACCAGCCCATTGGCAAGGGTAAGTAAGTAATCAAGGTGCTTACGGGAAAAGCGCCTCCACAAATCACATACTTCTTTCTTCCCTGTCCACGACCAGCCCATTGGCAAGGGTAAGTAAGTAATCAAGGTGCTTACGGGAAAAGCGCCTCCACAAATCACATACTTCTTTCTTCCCTGTCCACGACCAGCCCATTGGCAAGGGTAAGTAAGTAATCAAGGTGCTTACGGGAAAAGCGCCTCCACAAATCACATACTTCTTTCTTCCCTGTCCACGACCAGCCCATTGGCAAGGGTAAGTAAGTAATCAAGGTGCTTACGGGAAAAGCGCCTCCACAAATCACATACTTCTTTCTTCCCTGTCCACGACCAGCCCATTGGCAAGGGTAAGTAAGTAATCAAGGTGCTTACGGGAAAAGCGCCTCCACAAATCACATACTTCTTTCTTCCCTGTCCACGACCAGCCCATTGGCAAGGGTAAGTAAGTAAGTAAGTAATCAAGGTGCTTACGGGAAAAGCGCCTCCACAAATCACATACTTCTTTCTTCCCTGTCCACGACCAGCCCATTGGCAAGGGTAAGTAAGTAATCAAGGTGCTTACGGGAAAAGCGCCTCCACAAATCACATACTTCTTTCTTCCCTGTCCACGACCAGCCCATTGGCAAGGGTAAGTAAGTAAGTAAGTAATCAAGGTGCTTACGGGAAAAGCGCCTCCACAAATCACATACTTCTTTCTTCCCTGTCCACGACCAGCCCATTGGCAAGGGTAAGTAAGTAATCAAGGTGCTTACGGGAAAAGCGCCTCCACAAATCACATACTTCTTTCTTCCCTGTCCACGACCAGCCCATTGGCAAGGGTAAGTAAGTAAGTAAGTAATCAAGGTGCTTACGGGAAAAGCGCCTCCACAAATCACATACTTCTTTCTTCCCTGTCCACGACCAGCCCATTGGCAAGGGTAAGTAAGTAATCAAGGTGCTTACGGGAAAAGCGCCTCCACAAATCACATACTTCTTTCTTCCCTGTCCACGACCAGCCCATTGGCAAGGGGGTAAGTAAGTAATCAAGGTGCTTACGGGAAAAGCGCCTCCACAAATCACATACTTCTTTCTTCCCTGTCCACGACCAGCCCATTGGCAAGGGTAAGTAAGTAATCAAGGTGCTTACGGGAAAAGCGCCTCCACAAATCACATACTTCTTTCTTCCCTGTCCACGACCAGCCCATTGGCAAGGGGGTAAGTAAGTAATCAAGGTGCTTACGGGAAAAGCGCCTCCACAAATCACATACTTCTTTCTTCCCTGTCCACGACCAGCCCATTGGCAAGGGGGTAAGTAAGTAATCAAGGTGCTTACGGGAAAAGCGCCTCCACAAATCACATACTTCTTTCTTCCCTGTCCACGACCAGCCCATTGGCAAGGGTAAGTAAGTAATCAAGGTGCTTACGGGAAAAGCGCCTCCACAAATCACATACTTCTTTCTTCCCTGTCCACGACCAGCCCATTGGCAAGGGTAAGTAAGTAAGTAAGTAATCAAGGTGCTTACGGGAAAAGCGCCTCCACAAATCACATACTTCTTTCTTCCCTGTCCACGACCAGCCCATTGGCAAGGGTAAGTAAGTAAGTAAGTAATCAAGGTGCTTACGGGAAAAGCGCCTCCACAAATCACATACTTCTTTCTTCCCTGTCCACGACCAGCCCATTGGCAAGGGTAAGTAAGTAATCAAGGTGCTTACGGGAAAAGCGCCTCCACAAATCACATACTTCTTTCTTCCCTGTCCACGACCAGCCCATTGGCAAGGGTAAGTAAGTAAGTAAGTAATCAAGGTGCTTACGGGAAAAGCGCCTCCACAAATCACATACTTCTTTCTTCCCTGTCCACGACCAGCCCATTGGCAAGGGTAAGTAAGTAATCAAGGTGCTTACGGGAAAAGCGCCTCCACAAATCACATACTTCTTTCTTCCCTGTCCACGACCAGCCCATTGGCAAGGGTAAGTAAGTAAGTAAGTAATCAAGGTGCTTACGGGAAAAGCGCCTCCACAAATCACATACTTCTTTCTTCCCTGTCCACGACCAGCCCATTGGCAAGGGTAAGTAAGTAAGTAAGTAATCAAGGTGCTTACGGGAAAAGCGCCTCCACAAATCACATACTTCTTTCTTCCCTGTCCACGACCAGCCCATTGGCAAGGGTAAGTAAGTAATCAAGGTGCTTACGGGAAAAGCGCCTCCACAAATCACATACTTCTTTCTTCCCTGTCCACGACCAGCCCATTGGCAAGGGTAAGTAAGTAATCAAGGTGCTTACGGGAAAAGCGCCTCCACAAATCACATACTTCTTTCTTCCCTGTCCACGACCAGCCCATTGGCAAGGGTAAGTAAGTAATCAAGGTGCTTACGGGAAAAGCGCCTCCACAAATCACATACTTCTTTCTTCCCTGTCCACGACCAGCCCATTGGCAAGGGTAAGTAAGTAATCAAGGTGCTTACGGGAAAAGCGCCTCCACAAATCACATACTTCTTTCTTCCCTGTCCACGACCAGCCCATTGGCAAGGGTAAGTAAGTAATCAAGGTGCTTACGGGAAAAGCGCCTCCACAAATCACATACTTCTTTCTTCCCTGTCCACGACCAGCCCATTGGCAAGGGTAAGTAAGTAATCAAGGTGCTTACGGGAAAAGCGCCTCCACAAATCACATACTTCTTTCTTCCCTGTCCACGACCAGCCCATTGGCAAGGGTAAGTAAGTAATCAAGGTGCTTACGGGAAAAGCGCCTCCACAAATCACATACTTCTTTCTTCCCTGTCCACGACCAGCCCATTGGCAAGGGTAAGTAAGTAATCAAGGTGCTTACGGGAAAAGCGCCTCCACAAATCACATACTTCTTTCTTCCCTGTCCACGACCAGCCCATTGGCAAGGGTAAGTAAGTAATCAAGGTGCTTACGGGAAAAGCGCCTCCACAAATCACATACTTCTTTCTTCCCTGTCCACGACCAGCCCATTGGCAAGGGTAAGTAAGTAATCAAGGTGCTTACGGGAAAAGCGCCTCCACAAATCACATACTTCTTTCTTCCCTGTCCACGACCAGCCCATTGGCAAGGGTAAGTAAGTAATCAAGGTGCTTACGGGAAAAGCGCCTCCACAAATCACATACTTCTTTCTTCCCTGTCCACGACCAGCCCATTGGCAAGGGTAAGTAAGTAAGTAAGTAATCAAGGTGCTTACGGGAAAAGCGCCTCCACAAATCACATACTTCTTTCTTCCCTGTCCACGACCAGCCCATTGGCAAGGGTAAGTAAGTAAGTAAGTAATCAAGGTGCTTACGGGAAAAGCGCCTCCACAAATCACATACTTCTTTCTTCCCTGTCCACGACCAGCCCATTGGCAAGGGTAAGTAAGTAATCAAGGTGCTTACGGGAAAAGCGCCTCCACAAATCACATACTTCTTTCTTCCCTGTCCACGACCAGCCCATTGGCAAGGGTAAGTAAGTAATCAAGGTGCTTACGGGAAAAGCGCCTCCACAAATCACATACTTCTTTCTTCCCTGTCCACGACCAGCCCATTGGCAAGGGTAAGTAAGTAATCAAGGTGCTTACGGGAAAAGCGCCTCCACAAATCACATACTTCTTTCTTCCCTGTCCACGACCAGCCCATTGGCAAGGGTAAGTAAGTAATCAAGGTGCTTACGGGAAAAGCGCCTCCACAAATCACATACTTCTTTCTTCCCTGTCCACGACCAGCCCATTGGCAAGGGTAAGTAAGTAATCAAGGTGCTTACGGGAAAAGCGCCTCCACAAATCACATACTTCTTTCTTCCCTGTCCACGACCAGCCCATTGGCAAGGGTAAGTAAGTAAGTAAG
>JABMCL010000728.1:15000-20000 GCA_018857735.1 Alviniconcha marisindica
ATATAAAAGGAACAGCAATACCTGAGAAAGTCGTCCCGGTCTTTCAATCACCACAAAATGAATATTATTGTCAATGTCAGTGTTTCCGGATCACACAATATTAACTCTAGCCGTGGCCCGGATGGTGTCCTGGCACAGCGGACATGACGTCACGGACCTGGCGCAGGTCTCGCACACAACGAGATGTCCGCACGGCATCAGGATGGTGTCGATGGCTGCCTGGCAACACACTCTACACCGTAATCGTTGAGACAACGCTCTGTTCTCGGCCTCAAGTCGAGCCAGTCTTTCACGGTCTTCAGCCGCTGAAAGAGAAACAAATGTAAACCTTTTTTCTTTTCTTTTTTAAATGTAGTTATTGCCATGTACTTTAAATTTAGCAGAAACAAATGTTGGACTACGCGGTGGGGAATGGTGGATGAGGAGAGGAAATCAACAAGGATGTTTGCCATTAAAATTATTACGTCCACGTTGGCTAGCTGTCTTTCAACTGGGCTTTCGTCTCTACGGCATCATACACTAATCCGATATTTCAAGTTAATCTGTATCCACCCGTCTGCTCCTCTGTCAGTCAGCAAATCGACCATTCAGTCAGTCAGTCAGTCCAGTCAGCCAGTCAATCAGTCAGTCATGTACACTCCAAGCATCAACTTCCAGCCTACAGTATGCCAGTCAGTCAGCCCACCCCCACCGCTACCACTATCCTGTTCCTTAAATCAGGAGGTAGTAATAGAAGCTTCAAGTTGTGTGCAGACGGACTAGCTAGGTCACTGAGGACGGCTGCTGCTGAAAGAGCATGCCAGGGACTGAGTGACCGGGGAGGTGGGTATATGGGTCAGGACTGGAAAAGCACGTGAGGTGCCTCATACTCACCACTGGACACGGCGACAGTCACGCTGGCTCCGCCCGCGTTATCTCCCCGCACTTCAGCTTGGTCATCGCTGCGTCCTGACGGTGATGCAGATGGTGACGACGTCGTCGCTGCCGCTGCTGTGGCTCCTGACAACGACGCAGTCGCTCCTGGCCGCTGACCAGTGTTGGCTGTCACTGCTGAAGTTGACGAGGCAGGGGATGTCCGAGCAGCTGGTACAGAGCTTGTTGTCGCTGTTGCTGCCGTTGTTGTCCACGTGGTAGCTGCAGTGGTGGTTGAAGATGTTGTCCAAGTGGCCGTGGTGGGTTCCTACCCCTGAGCGGGTGCTGGTGGTGCAGAGTTGTCGTTCCTGGAGCCATGGGGTGCGTCTGAAATGCTTCCCCTAGAACGGTCACTCTGTTCTCTGGAACTCTGCAAACACAAATCACGGCAGTTGTCAATGCTGTCAGATTAACGACAAATCACTGTCCGGCCGCAGCTCTTGGGCAAAGCGGTGCTGCTCGTTAAATTTGTATCTGCACGGGATAAGCAAAACCGTCACTACAGTGACAATATACCCCGGCTTAACATTATGGAACAGTAACGTACACAGTCTCCAGAGTCAAATGAAAAACCGACCGCTCGTGCATTGGCTGACAGCAGTAATAACACTGTACTTATTTGAATGCTTCTCTTTAACGACCACGCTGGACAGTTACAAGGTATTCTCCAAGGTATAGGAAGTCAGTGAATAATAATGGGGACGACGGTCAGTCATACCTGGATTCCAAGCCTCCTCTGCGTGTCTCTGATGAAGTCGTCGCCTTTGATAGCTTTCAGGTATTCACATCCGGGTCTCCAGCGCACGTGCTCCGTCCATACGTCATCAGTAGCCACCCAGTGCTTCAGGCCCACCCCGCAGTAGAAGCACCTCACGCAGTCCGCATAACCTGCACCAGGGGAGCACAATGTCAGTCAAAATGCACAGGTCTGGCCTCAAACTGCGGGTCACGAGGTGAAAATCCATAAAATGATCTGTGTGTGTGAGTGTGTGTGTGTGTGTGTGTGTGTGTGTGTGTGTGTGTGTGTGTGTGTGTGTGTGTGTGTGTTTGTTTGTTTGTTTGTTTGTTTGTTTGTTTGTGTTGTGTGTGTGTGTGTGTGTGTGTGTGTGTGTTGTGTGTGTGTGTATGTGTGTGTGTGTGTGTGGTGTGTTGTGTGTGTGTGTGTGTGTGTGTGTGTGGTGCGTGCGTGCGTGCGTGCGTGAGTGTGTGTTGAGAGAGAGAGAGAGAGAGAGAGAGAGAGAGAGAGAGAGAGAGAGAGAGAGAGACAGAGAGAGAGAGACAGACAGACAGACAGACAGACAGACAGAGAGAGACAGACAGAGACAGAGACAGACAGAGAGACTGAAACAGAGACAGAGGTGTGTGAGTGTGTGTGTGTGTGTGTGTGTGTGTGTGTGTGTGTGTGTGTGTGTGTGTGTGTGTGTGTGTGAATGCGCATGCATATGCATGTGCATGTATATTGCGTGCGTGGCTGCAAACGTCCACGTCACTCCAAGTGCCAAGATACATCTGAGCCATACTGAATAAATTTATACTACTCGTTAGCAAACATCGTTCGCCGCTGCAAACACTAGCGCTAAACAGTACATGTAGCTCTACACGCCAACGGCCGTCCTTTTCAAGTGAACTACCACCAGGAGAATTAAAACAAGCCGCACATTATGGAACTACGGCATAGGCTATCACGTGCATTAGATACTCACCGGCATAGAACATGCCGCAGAGAATGACGTCGTCAAGAGGCGGGGCCTGGCTGTCATCCCAGTGGCTGAAGGTGCGTCTCCTGCTGGCCATGTCCTGGTACATGGGGTACACCGCCCCTCCCAGGTCCAGCGCCGCCCGGGGGAACAGGGGGCGGGGCTCTGCACGCGCAGCGGCATTGTCGCCATGGACACCACCGCCACCGCTCGGCCTTGGGCTGGAATTGGCGTTGGGAACCACCGTGGAGGTTCTTCTGTTATTTCCGTCGGGCACGCCGTTAACGCTGGTGGAGACTCTGTCTGAGGTTGTGGTGAGCGTCGAGGCGCTGACAGTGTTAGGTATGTTTCCCATTCTGTTGCCAGCACCCGGCGTTGTTCCAGCGGAAGGACTGGCGGGCCCAGTGCTTGTGCTTGGGACGCCTCTTTCATGGGACCCTCCTTCCTCTCTGGCTGCATTGCCACCAGCAGGAACTCCAGGACCAGCGTCAGAATTTGAAGATCCAGCCCCGGGAGGAACCACAGGTGCTTGAAAAGATGGCGTTGCTGTCACAGTTTCACGTGAAGCAGGTGTGTGAGAACCTTGTCTGTCTTCAGCAGGAGTGTTTATCCCTGTTCCGGATGCTGTGTTCTCCTGACCAACGCCACCGAGGTTCAATGAACGGGCAAGTGCGGACAGTTCTCTGTCTCGTCGCAACAAATGTTCACAGTTTGGAGACAGTCGTCGGTGAATCTCCATGGGGTTGTCTTCTCTTGTCCATTCAGAGTGGCGCGCGTCGCAGCTGTAGCACCTGACCTCGTCATTCTGACCCCGGAAGTAGAACCCTGCGTCTGCCAGCTTGATCCTGGACACTGGCACTGAGGCCGGAAGTGCGCTGAGCGTTGCTAAGCGATAACCCACATGAGCAAGGTCAAGAGCGGGGTCACAGGTCGGGTTAGGCAGGAAACTGGTCACTGGACTGACTTGCATAGTGTGCTGATTGTGAGCTCGGAAGTGGTCCAAATGTCTACGGCATGACGAACAGAGCAAAGTATTAAAAGAAATACACCTGTTGGGTTTTGATGGACTTAGACAAGATCTGGAGTCTTCTGACCGTGCCGCCCGTAGCCACGGGCGAAAAATGTACCCGTTCAGAGCATTCAGCATCGAAGTTTGTCCCCAAAGTGATTCTGAACCTGTCTGATCAGCAGCCTTACCACGCTTCTTCCACCCTGTGTTAAATGGACCCTTTCTATTTTGCTGACGAGTCCAGTTCAACTTTATGGGAAATGATTTTGTGGGGATTTTTAAGTCGACGGTATTTTCTTTCCTCTTTTTAGCTTCCTTATTGCGTGAAAACAACTTGCAAACAACTATTATAAGTATGATGACTTCGTACACATATTGCATGAATAAGATCTCCAATACGGTTCTGCCGTAAACATGTTGTTCTATGGAAGATACACTATGATGACCGACGGGGGAGAAGAGTTTTGACCAAAACGGATAATGGAACGTTTTGACTTTCGGGATTTCGAAGACCGTTGCTGAGTCACTAGCTCCTTCCGTAACGTCCAACTGGAATTTCCAATGTGGATTTTTCCCTGGTGCATGGCTCCTACGCTTAGGTCCATCTTTCAGGCCGACTTCAGTGAACTCCGTGTCATCGGGAGACTGTACCTGAGAACTGCATAAAGCAGGGGAGAAGTAAACATCGATAGCCACGCCAGTCTGGTAAGACCAGCTGGATAAACCTGTGCTTTCAACACTAGGGATAGAATCTCCTGCGTTTGAGCTCCGTCTGCATGTCATCGGGATCTTCTGAGATGCGGAACTCGGCAATCTTGCGAGCAGCGCAAACCGGGAGACGAACGGAGACGTTGACAATTCTGATGAATGATCACTGTTCGTGTGATTCTGCCCATAGCAAATCAGGATACGGCGAAGCCTCATCTCAACATCGGCAATGAGACGGTGTTGCGCGCTGACTCCACCGGATGATTGTGACAGAGAAGCTCTAAAACTCAAACCTCTTGTAGGGACATGAGCAACTTCGCTGGAAAACTCGCACTGCTGTGCCGTATCTGCCTCACAGACGGCGGCTGAAGAAGGACCGGATGTCTGGCAAGGTTTGTCATTCACAGGACTGTTCGTAAGTTTGAAACAGTAGTCAAAGTTAGCTTTAAGCTCCTTCCAGCTCATCGCTGGTGAGTCTTGGCTCCTGTTCCAGCAGATCAGCATTTCATCTTCGTCAGTGTCGACTTCGTTGCTTCTGTTATTGCTTGTGAAGGCACTGATCTCAACAACGCCATTGTCTGTACATATGGTCGTGTTTATAGAGACAAATATGCCCACGCCTTTGGGAAAGAGGAGGTTCAAGACTAGAAACGCTCTGTACTTTGCGGGCTTTG
>JABMCL010000728.1:22500-30000 GCA_018857735.1 Alviniconcha marisindica
TTAAGGAAATATTCTCACCAACTCAACTGCAGACATGATGTTGAAGATGAAAGCCCTTTTAAACCGCAGTTGGTTGGAGCGTGTGGAGTGCCTAGCTGAAAATGATGAACAACTGTACAAAAATAATGATGATAAAAATAATGGTTCTAAAAATAGTATTTAAATAATAATACAAGAGCAATAATCCGGGATAGCTCTTATGGAACGCAAATATTTTTTGGTAAAACTGGCAAAAGCTCTATGCGCTAGCACACACCATTCACGCGAATATTTACACCGTCGTTGACGTTTAGAAGAAGAAGAGCCAAAAGAAAAAGAACAGTCAGAACTGAGAAGGAGAGGAAGAGACAGAATTGTCTCAGAAGAAGTTAGGTTAGACTAAGAAGAAGAAGAAGAAGAAGCTAAAATACACTGCCGGGGCTCCTATGCAACAGAACAGCCCAGTGAATGTCGGATTGCACTTTTCAGTTTGGCAAACATAGTGCTTAACGTCCACAGAAACCATGAGGCTTATTAGGGACGGGGAGAAGTGGGGGGTGGGAGGGTGGGGGTTGAGAGGGGGAGAGGGGGGCGAAGAAGGAAATTAGGGTTACATACCTATCGCTACACTGTCACCACCATTGAGAATGACTCCTGCATTAAGGTGGGCGGCGATGAAAGCCTCACTTCAGTTTGGAATGTCACTTACATATTCTGCTTAAAAACAGAAAGAATGTCCCATTTTCTTTTCTCATTCTATTTCAAAGGGCTCTTAAGTCTTTTCTCTTTTCAGTTTTCGTTGGAAGAACGCAGGTCACTGAATCCGGCGGGCGGAGTAGTTTCGTCCTCACCATACAGTCCGACGAAAGACTAGACTGTGTCAAGGCGGCTGAAAAGCGGCACAGAGCTAAACCACAAGCCAAGGTTGACTACTCGTGTTCGGCAAAATCATAGCGTCTTCGCTAGCATCCGCATCAGTTGTTTTCCGTCTTTAGTGAGTGATGAAATCATGATTCGACTGAAGAGCCAGCATCCGCATCAAAAGCTGCATAGCGGCTTGCCGCCATGCCGCATGCGTGCATATAAATTTCATTGGGCCACTAACGCTCCACTATGTGAGCCCGGCCCAGTATTTCAGTACACATGGGGCTTAACGATGATGATGAAGTGATGCCGGCTTAATGTCCTCAGATGTCAGTTGACATATTAGGGACAAGCTGTGACCAATGCCGAAGCATGAATATAGCTTTACGTCCACGGAAACCAGAAGGCTCGTTAGGACGGACAGCCCAGGCGACGGCCACCTCGACTGGCTACTCTCACACGGCTCCTGAACTGACTATGATGGGGCTTAACGTCCACAAAAACCATAAGACTTATTAGGGACGGGAATATTTCAGTGGTACAAGAGTATTTTATATAGAACTACATCATTTCCGGCGCTGGTAAGTGGCGTCACTGACTGAGTTTTGTCAACTGCGGAGTTATACTGAATTGCGTCTTATGTCTCAACTGGTTCAACGTACGCTACGCTGACACTGGAGATATCAACAGCCGCTGTTTCAGTAACCAATTTTTATCTTGATCATAATTATACTGACGTTGACACTGACTGTCAGTGACAGGGCCACTTCTGACATATTCGTCACTGCCGGGTCGAGAAATGGGTTTCAAAATTGTTTAGAAGATTCTCCGTCGCAACTTGTAAATTGAGCCTGAGGCCGTACTGGGTAATTTCAGTTTGACCCAGGCAAAAGCAAGGAAAACAGAATTTTACAAGATTGTACGGCAGTAATTTAGCTGTAGAACTGAGGTATATACTCACTGTGTGTCAGCGACCGAGGTAAGTTCTTTTTCAGTGTAGCTCTTAATCACGACAGACCGTGACAACAGTACTAGCTACCACTCGATGATGACGATGTGTGACTAAGTATGGGAGTGCCCGCATTTGTATTTATACTGCAGTGCTGGAGCTCACCGGCGATTGGCTCACCGTCGCCAGTAAAAAGAGATAACTGAGTGGAAAATTCCGGTACTGTTTCTGGAACTGACTCGATTTTGTTGTTGTTGTCTTGTTGTTGTTGTTGTCTTGTTGTTGTTGTTTTTATTTTTTAAAGCCTGTATGACAGAGGCAATGACAACTGAAGACACCTAGAAACCCCAGGGCAAAGCTACATTCTATGACGCATCCGGCGATGCATAGGCTGCAACACTGAGACGCTCTGTACTCCGGACCGGCGCCACTACTGACTCGGACTGAGTTGGAATTATTATATGTAATCAGTTATAAGCGTGCCTGTATTGTCTTAGAGTTTGCGCACGCAAATGTTCGTGGACTGATGTTGCTTACAGCTCCATGCAGATACACTGTCATACACCGAGGCAGGAAAGTCGAATTATATATGTTTTTAAAGACCTTAAACGGGAATACCCGATCCTGTTGGCTGTATGGTAACAAGAGAGAGAGAGAGAGAGAGGGATACCAAAGATTATATTAAATACATTTATAATCTTTGCGGATACGGATGATTTATTCATTTAGGCCATTGCCCCTCAAGAAGGGGTGCGGGTGGTTGACCTACCACCTCACAGTATCATATACTATAATTGTGCCTATGAACAAGAAAACCGTCCCGAACAAAATAACGACAATGTACTTGACTTCGTACTGACAATGACAGTGTGATTGAATTATGAACTTAAAATGCCACGCAACTTAAAGGCTTTGTATAAATACACTGACAGATTTCTCACAATATTTTCATTGGTGGATGTCAGCAGCCGCAGGCTTAATCGAAAAAGACTTGGAAATTTGTAGAATTTCGACGAGAGAGAGAGAGAGAGAGAGAGAGAGAGAGAGAGAGAGAGAGAGAGAGAGAGAGAGAGAGAGAGAGAGACAGACAGACAGACAGACAGACAGACAGACAGACAGACAGACAGACAGACAGACAGACAGACAGACAGACGGGGTGGTCTCCACAACTGAGACCCATATGATTATCTGGCATTTTTTTTCTCATCAGTCGAATGTGCGTTTGTTTTGTTTATTTTCAGTACTGCCTGATTCGAGTTATCATTATATTTCAAGTTTTGTTTGTCACTAATCAGTGTTTTTGTTTCTGGATTTGTTTATAAACAGCAGGCCTTCTTATACTGCATGTGCGGCACGTGCTTTAGCATCTGACAGGATAAACTCCTTTATTGAAGGCGTTCGACAAGCTTTTGCCGGGATGAGTCAGGATTATTGGATTGTTTGAACAGAGGGCTGGGCTAGTTTTCAGTGATGTCAGTCTGTTCTGGACAATCAGGCCCAAATCTTGATTTCCAGCATGGATTTGTTCATACCGACGTGTCATATTAAGAGAGAGAGAGAGAGAGAGAGAGAGAGAGAGAGAGAGAGAGAGAGAGAGAGAGAGAGAGAGAGAGAGAGAGAGAGAGAGAGAGAGAGAGAGACAGAGAGAGAGAGACAGAGACAGAGACAGAGACAGAGAGACAGAGACATAGAGACAGAGAGAGACAGAGAGAGAGGGAGACAGAGGGAGACAGAGACAGACAGACAGACAGATAGACAGACAGGGAGAGACAGAGACAGAGAGACAGAGAGACAGACAGACAGACAGACAGACAGACAGAGACAGAGAGAAAGACCGATCCTTTTAGTTTCCGTGTGTTTTGATCTTCAGCGTGTTCAGATCAATGACAACAACAACACCAACAACAACACCAACAACACCTCCACCACCACCACCACCACCAACAACAACAACAACTTGCAACAACAGCAAGTGACAACACTGAAAACTAGAATCTCAGCCGTTCAATTCGTAACGAACTGAAAATAGATCCAATCATTTTATTCATTCGTTTCGGCATATAAGAATGTGATATAACACCGAAAAGAGATCAACAGACTTTTTTCTCTCACACGGGTGACCAAAGCCCACAACTACACCACGGTAAAAGCGCGCGCGCGTGTGTGTGTGTGTATGTGTGTGTGTGTGTGTACGCGCGAGAGTGTTTCTAAGGGAGGTAAGACCTGTTTGTCCGGCTCGTGTTTTTTTTATCTAGCCTGACTCCCTTAGGCTGAGGAATAATTATTTTGTCAGTTGTGTTAATTTTCTGGGTCATATTATTGTTTAACCCTCAAAACGTTTATGGTGAGATGACAAAAGCACAGAGCATTTCACTTACTACTTTTATAAACAGCGTTGATCTGAGCGACATAGACATAGACATAGACGTATTGATATAGGCTGATATAAATACGTGTGTGTGTAAGAGGTATAGTATGATATAGGCTGATATATATATAACTATGATATTGTATGTATGTATGTATGTATGTATGTATGTATGTATGTATGTATGTATGTATGTATTATTATTATTATTAATTCTGGTTACTATTGTTATTATTATTTTGTTTTGTTTTTAATCTTTGTGTATGGGTATATGATGGGTGTTACAAGTGCGATAGTATGCATTTTCGGTGGTGGCTAAACAAGAGACGAAACCTTTGACATGTGGTAATTTGAGAAAATAATTGAGATAATGTGTGAGTGGCTGGGCGTGGGGAGGGGGGGGGGTGTTGTTTTCTATTTTTTGTACAATTATATTTTGTATAAATATCATATAATTATTGACATGATGGGTGTTGTCGAGAAGATTTGGATCAATGATATATCATTGTTATTAATCAAATGGATTGTTCTTGGTTTTTGTTTGTTTGTTTTTTTTGTATATAATTATTGCCATGATGGGTGTTGTGAGAAGATTTGGATCAATGATATATCATTGTTACTAATCAAATGGATTGTATAAGTTATACTGTGACTGATGGATACAATGTGTGGGTGTGCGCAGTGTCACAGTCTGTGTATGTGTGTCGATATGTGCTTGTGTGTGTGTGTGTGTGTGTGTGTGTGTGCGTGCGTGCGTGCGTGCGTGCGTGCGTGCGTGCGTGCGTGCGTGCGTGCGTGCGTGCGTGCGTGCGTGCGTGCGTGCGTGCATGGGGCAGGTCACGTTTTCCGTGTGTTGTTAATGCGCGTTGTGTTCATATTTCGCCTAGTCATGTACATTGTCTCTTTTGCGACTTATCAGCGGTATGAATGGCTTGTGGCGAATGAAAGGGAAATACCTGGGACGGGCACAGCCAAAGCTACACACTTCACATTTCTACATGCACCACTCCTGCCATGACCGGTGTCACCCAAGTCCATTGCGGTTGACCGCTTTTGAATTACGAACTGTACTGGTTGACTGGGTGTAAAATAAAGTTTCTTTTTCTACTGACTGTTTCGTTTTTGTTTTTGTTTTGTTTTTTGTTTTTTTTAAATAGTTTTTTTCTTTCTTTGTTTTCGCGTGTTTTTTGTTGTGTTTTTTGTTTTTGTTACGTCTCATTTATTATTTATTGTTAGCTAGGTGAAACTGTTCGTCCGCCGTACATTTCTGTTGTTGTTTTGCTTTTCCCCCCAACTGTATGAGCTCATCGCCCATAAGCTCTGAAAGCTTGTTGTGAGCACACAATAAGTCACTGTATCTTTTTTTAATTTTTTATCTCGAATATTTTTGTGTGTGGTTAAAACCAAATACCAGGCTACTTACTCGTTGATGCGGCTTGTCTTTCTTTTGGGGGGGGTCGCCTTGATAGAAACGTCATGGGTAGGACTGGGCCTCTTTTCTTTCATGGCGCTTTACGTCCACAGAAACCACACGACGTGAGAGCTGCGTGGCTACAGGCATGGGTCCATGGCTACAGGGCAGGTAGGTAGGTAGGTGGTGTTGCTTAATGTCCTCAGATGTCAGCTGACATATTAGGGACAAGCTGAGACCAATGCCGAAGCATGGTTCAATACAGCTTTACGTCCACGGAAACCAAAAGGCTCGTTAGGACGGACAGCCCAGGACGGCCACCTCGACTCTCACACAGCTCCTGAACTATCTGGCTACAGGGCAGTGTTGCTTAGGCCTAAATGGTTCGCGTACTCATGTGCATTGATTCCGATCCCATAGGCCACGAAATCATGAATGAACGAGACTGTTTGGTATGTGGTGAATGGAAGGGAAATACTGGGGACGGGCACACTTAAGCCGGCTACACATTTCAACGAGCGCCACTCCTGCCATGACCGGTGTCACCCAAGTACATTGTGGATGACGGCTTTGTGGTTAGTTACGATTTTGTTCGTGAGGCTTGTCTTCCTTTTTTGGAGGGGGGGTGGGGGGGGGGGGGAGTGGGGAGCAGATATAACCGCGTATGGTCAGACGGGTTTGTTCTTTCATGGTGCTTTAAAGTGGAATAGAATAGGGGAGAAGAGAGAGAGAGAGAGACGATGAGAGAGAGAGAGAGAGAGAGAAGAGAGAGAGAGAGACTAAGAGAGAGAGAGAGAGAGAGTATGTATGGGTAGTTAGTGATGCTATAGGAATTTCCATTTATTGTTGTTACTAAACAATAACAATGACCACACATACATATATCATAAGAAGTTTATCTGCATATATCACAGAAACACAAACTTGTTTTCGGACTGCGTGGTATACAACAATTTAAACGAATAAATATAAGTCGACAGGTCCAAGCAATAAACGGCCAGACACAAATTAAAATAAACACAGAGACTATTAACAATTTTAACAAGAATTATTAACAATATCAACATCAGGGTTCTTTGATATGGAAAATGTACACCCATACATTCATCTGAAAAGCAAACATAAATTTAGACAAAAATGCTTTTTCGGAGACTTACAGTACTATCATAATTATAATTATACTAATGACTATACAGTTCAATAATAATTATGCATGATACGAATGATAGGCACGGAAGCAATAACAAATTATAAAAGCAATGAAAATCAGTAGCATTTAATTTTATAAGATGTGCTTAGTACAACCCTGCGTGGGGATGTATATTCGATACACAGCAGGAAAACCATCTGTATATAATTATATAGGCATGATAAGCCTATGTCACAGCCAGGTCACAGTGGTCAACTTCATACATGATAAACAATACAATACAGTAATACTTTATTAATCCTTAAAAATGAAATTCGGTTGTCTCCGTTGACAAATGACAAACAAGTGATTAAAAAGAACAGGTAAGTAAATACTATACAGTTTCACTTACTTAATGAAAATAAAAGCTGAATAAAATCAAGTAAATAAGAATACACATTTGCATTCACAAACGTGCCCTTAAGTATGACAATTCTTGAGCAATGTTTTTGATTCTAATGAGTGAAATAGACTATTACTGTTGCAACGTATCGTTATGTAATACTAGTGTGTTTTGTAAAGGTTTACATCGCTATGTATTGCGGTGCAATCGTTCATCACACAGTCCTGCGTTAAGTCATAAACAATAACTGAGAAACTTTGCACTGTATGTAAACAATACTGACATAGGCCGTGGAAGTAACAACAAAAGAGCACCACCAACAAAAACAAACAAATTACAACAAACAATAACAAAAATCAACAACAACAACAACAAAAAGTCGCAGTAATATGAAGTA